>PVIU01016913.1:0-43508 GCA_004026605.1 Ondatra zibethicus
TAGATTCATGGATTTGGGTGGGCTGGTGGGGGCAGGCAGAAGGGAAACTGCAGTTGGGTCATAAAATAAATGAATAAAATTTAATTTAAAGAAAGTCTTGATGAAGGTTATTAGCAAGCACAGGTTTCAGGGAGAACTTTCTAACATCAATTGTAGAGAGTCAGCAACTATATTTTTTCTTAGACATCTTGCTTTTGATTACTCTGAGTTACCAATTTACCAGTGTCTGTATGGTTACCTAGTCAATATTTCAAGAATAGATTATCACTGTAAAAGAGTCAAATAGCAAAGTGTGTACCTGAACTTATCCTGCAGATAATTGAGTTTGGTTTTCTTGCTTCCTACTCTCCCCATTCAGGTACCATTATAAAGGAAGGAGTATTTAAAATAATGTAAATTATACTCTCTGAGCTGCACCAATACATTGTAACTGCTGGTAAACATTGAGTCTCTACATACTGAGACTGTCAAATCCACAAAACAGTGTTATCCAGCACATGCCTTTAAACGTGTGTGCTGTGCAGGACAGTGCCTGTCTGTCCCACCTTGCAGTGTGTTCCAGCCCTCTTGGTTACAATTCCTTAATATTTCTTTAAAAGTGATTTCAGTTTAGGTGACAAAAAGGCCTCGAAATGAAATGAATCTGAGCTGAGTTGATGCTCTAGTAAGTTTAGCCTTCATAAGAAACCCCTTTAAATCATTTTGAAGAGTGGTAATATGAGTTACTACTGAGAGAATAATGATTTCTTTTTAATATTTATTGTTTGATAATTTCATACCTGCATGCAATGTGCTTTGATCAAATCCATTCCCCATTTCCTTCCTTCCCTTTCTTCCCTTACCCACCTCCATGACGTTTCCCTCCCAACTTCATGTGTTCTCCTTTTCTTTCATTAAGCTCCCTAAGTCTACTTAGTACAATCTGTACATGCATGCCTGTAGGACAGTCCACTGGAACGTGGGTAGCCCCCCAGGAGCCAAATTCCAGAAGAAAACTGACTCTGCCCTCCCCTAGAGCCATCAGGTGCCAATAGCTCCTCAGCTAGGTGAGGCTTCATGCTTTTCTCCTCATCTAGCGGGGCTTTTGGTTGGCTTGCTCTTGTGCAAGTCCTATACATGCTGCCACAGCTTCTGTGAATTCATATTGCAGCAGCTCTGTCCTGCCCAGCAAGTACTTTTCCATTACAGACATTCCCTACCTGTGAGGCTTTCTATCCTCTCTTTCTCAGTGATCCCTGAACCTTAGGGGCTGTGGGGTATGGGGTGACGTCCCACCTAGAGCTGAGCACTCCACTCAGCACTGTACAGTCTCTTTCTGTCTGCATGGTCAGCAGTTGTGGATTTCTATATTAATCACCTCATGATGGTTGAGAGTCGTGCTCACATATGGGTATGAAGATGAGAATTCAAGGAGCAGTTTAGTACTATGTCCATTTAGAGGAATACTCGTATATAAGATTCATCCCTACAGCCTATGACCTAGACAGTCACGGGTTTTAGCCCCACAGACAGTACCAGGTGTGAGTCGCGTCTCATGGAACTAGCTTTAAATCCAGTCAGAGAGTGATTGGTTGCTGCTGTAACATCAGTGTCACCAGTGGGTGTGTGTTGGCAGACCTGTCACCGTAATTCACAGGGTTCATGGCCAGGTCAGACTGTTGATGACTCCTCCCAGGGCAGCATGCACAGAACCTTCGGGCCCTATGAAAGCTACCCAGTAGGGGAGAAGCTTTTAAGTTAGTACCAGCTTGATTTCCCCATTGTTCTATGACTCAAGTATGTAGTGTCTTCAGCAGTAGAGGCTTACTGTCAAGTTCTGGAAGGAAAACAAGAGCAATAGCTACAGCCTGTAATGTTTGGGACTTGGGAGCTGCGGAACCCCATTGCCAACAACTCAAAAGTAAGTGAACCATACCTGGCACTGGACTCTTTATTTGAAAGTCTGTTATATATGAGATTGGTATTTTGGCTTTATCCCCCAATAATAAGGTAACATAATTTAAACACCTTTTATATATGAATGTATTCTAGGAAACTTCTGCAATAGTAGGTTTCCATATAGGCTTTTCATTGACCTTTGGTGTTACCTGTCCCTTACCATACTCCCTCTCTACCAGCACACTGAAACTCTGGAAGCTGTGGACATATTTGGGCCTTGTCACCTCCACATTGACTCTTGAACTACCTTACCCCATTGTGAATCCTCTACCCCATTGTTAAACTGTTAGTTGGTGCAGGAGAATTGTCTGTATTCTGTCAATCATGATTTAAATAAATGCTGATTGGCCATTAGCCAGGATGTATAGGTGGGACAACCAGACAGGAAGTAGAGGCGGAACAAGGAGAATAGGAGAATTCTGGGAAGCAGGAAGCTCTCTCGGGACTCCTGCCCAGACCACTGAAGAAGCAGGATGTGACCTGCCCTGCTGAAAAAGGTGCTGAGCCATGTGGCGAACATAGATAAGGATAATGGGTTAATATAAGTTATAAGAGCTAATAAGAAGCCTGAGCTAATGGGGCAATCAGTTTATAATCTTCTGGAGACCTCTGTGTGATTTTCTCTGGGACTAAACAGCTGGAGGACAGGGCAGGACAGAAACCCCGACAGGCTGGCCCTCATGTTACAATTAGTAATCTACTGTTGTAGAAAGATACATTTATAAATGTCCCTCCAACCCCACCCCCTACTCCAAGAGGTTAGGCAAATGATAGTGGACATGTGAGAATCATCCAGCTGGAAGCTGAGTTAGGGAATGAGTTCTGGGCCACACATCCACCAGGTGGGAATGTGGCTTATGCTGTTCTGCCACTTCCTACATGTGCTCCCTGCCCTAGAGTCCCTTCCCCATCTCTGCATCTGTCTTCTTCCCACAACGCTCTTCAGGACCTAGTCATTTGTTCTGAGAATGCACCAGGCACCACAAATGCAGAGATGAGAAAACAGTTCCTGCCATCAGGGAGCTTTCTGAGCAACAAGGTAGCTGGCAATAAATATGTATTTATAATATAGGAAAATTAGACATAAGACTATGGGTTCAGATGGAGGAGTCTTAAGGAGAATTTGTTTCTTTGGAGTTAGTGTGTGGTAACTCCCCAGGGAGTAGAAATGTGGCCCAGAATCCCACTGTAGAATGTGTTTGACCCAGAATCAGTTAGAACCTAGTGTTTCACAGGTAAATGACAGTGAGTGCCTTGTCATTTAGGAAGTCTCAGGGCTGGAGTGGAGAATGAATTAGGAAAGAAATAGAACTGAACCAGAGCTCGTTCAGTGTAGCAGACTATTCCTCTGGAAAAAGAAAGCAGGAGACAGACTCCAGAGATGATGCTCTCAGTCAACACTGGGCGAGGAAAAGCGAGTTTGACATGATACATTTATCTGCACTCATGCTGACAAAAGACCCGTAAAACATCTCCGAGACTGAGCACTCCCGGATCTGGTTCTTCCTGCTTCCTGTCCCAAGGGCTGCTGACTGGGTAGGAGCAGCGTCCCAGGATCAACACCTGTTTGGCTGGTAGGAAAGCAGTCTTTCGCATTCTAATCTCCTCTCCATGTTCTTCTCAAGTCATGTAACACAGACCACGTCCTGGATCCATCCCATGGTGAGTGTCCTGAACCTGTCCTGCTCAGAGGAGAACGAAGAGGACTGTCCCAGAGAGCTAGCAGACCAGAAAAGCTGATGGCTTACCTTCCCGGGAAGTGATGCTTCAGAGTTTCTGGCTCAGTCCATGTGCACAACCAGATGCGAGACACCACAGCCTGAGAAACTGGAATCCAGCACATTCTACCGGACGGGGTGTCAGGTTGAAACTGTGGTATTTCTATACACATGTTAAAGATCAGCTGCCACTACAGAAGTTCTTTGAAAAGAATTTAGTTGCATTTGTTAAAGTCATATATAATTAGATTTTATATACATGTAAGTTTTCATATATAATTAGGTCTATAGAACTTAGTATGTAGTTCATTATTTGGTATTAGATGCAATGGTTTTTATATCAAAACTTTATATTGAAAAGCTATATGAGCATAGGGAAGTACTTTTTTCTGAGAATCCCCCTCTCTAATCACAGTTTAGGAAAGTGATCTGAGAACGCTTGGGGAGGGTGCTATACGGCTACCCCATTAGCTGCTGAATACAACTATTTTATTATTTGTATTCTATCTTTATCTCATAGGACACAATCTAACTTACATCATTAGGAGACTTCTATCATTTACAAAACGCTTTCGAACCTCATTTTATTTAAACCAAACAGTATGGCTATAGGGCTGATCTATAATTTTCATTCATGTCTTCCGCTGGAGAAACAGTGATTAGAGACACAGAGCGTCCTGACCCAGGGCTGAGCCTCACACCTCATCTCCTGATTCCATGTCCAGTCCCCTTTGTCCTGCTCCCACTGTCCTCCCAGAGGGAGCCTGCAGTCCAGCAGAGCACCTTCGTTCTGTTGATGCAGCTGGACCCACAGCTGTGCATTCCACAGCAATCCAGAGGACACCTCACACTCAACCATGGCCTCTTCGTAACCCCACTCTTCTCCTTCTGTGCCCCCCATCACTCCTGGACCCCCACTGACTGCTCTGTGACCTTCCAGCAGGCTTTGTCCCACAGCTCATATGTTCTAAAATAAAGATTCTGGATCATACCAGTGGTTGGCCATGCTTGGGTACCATGGCCTGTAGGAGCATCTAAAGAGAGCCCATAGAAGTAAAGGTATCTCTTATAATACTGCCCAGGCTGCCTGTAACAGAATGAAGGCCTGAAGCCAAGTAAAGCAGGCCAGCATTGCTTAGGCAAGTCTAGCGCTCTCGAGAACACAGTGTAAGAATCTCCATGTAAAGGCACTTCATAAGTGAGGCACTGAGTTCCTGCAGTGAGTTAGCACCTATGTCAGCATCAGTCACCAGCTCCTAAGCTTTCCACTGAGTTTTACATGGCATATAGAATCAAATACAGATTGGCAAGGAGTCATTAACCCCAAGAAAGACAGAACACCTGGAGCAAATGTACCTCTCTCCTCACAGCTGTTGGGACACTAGGATACTTCAGAGGGGATAGTTTTGAGAGCAGCCCCAGAGGGAGCTCTTTCCTCTGTCCCCAAGAGGTGAATGGGCACTCACATACTTTCTAAGAGAGGATCTATGTTGTGAAAGGCAGATTCCTTTCAGGAGATTCCCATGTACCACTGGAGAGCTTGCTCCCCTGTTTGTAAGGGAAGCTAAGATGGGATCCTGAAGCATGCAGTCTCTAGTCCATATGTGTTCATGTGTGTGTGGCACTCACCACCTCTCTGCTGCTTGTACCAGTTCCCTCCCTGTTTCTGTCAAATACATAACCAAAAGGCCTATAAAACTCATAGTGCTATTTCCTGAGCACTCTCCACTGCAGTGTGCAGTGAGCATGTATCAGCTTACTAGCTTCTTTTAGGAGTTACTTCTCCTAGTACATCTCCCTTATTTCAACCCATAAGGCAAGAACCATAGTGATCCCCATTTGGTGCAGAAGCCTAGGTTTAGAGAGAGGTGGTTGTTGCCCATGGATCACACCATGCCCATGCCTTGATACTGGACCTTGAGGCAAGTCTTTGATGCCAGGGCTTCTTTAAACCAGAGGGCAGAACTGCTTGGATTTAGTCAGCTCTGCAAGGCTCCAGAACTCAATCCTGAGGGACTTCCTGGTTTGTCAGAAAAGAATTCCACGAGAAATAATAGCACTCCAGCAGGTTCTGGTGCATCTGAGATTCTCATAGGAACATAGCTAAGGAGGTTCAGCCTCCGAATCAGCTGAGTCAGGTGAACACTCATTGAGATTCCCTCTTTAGTATCCATGTCCTCCAGAAGGGCAGGTAAGAGACGGATGCTCAGAGAATCTCAAGAGGGCTTGGTACAGATGCATTTAGATAGAACCCTGAATTTTGGGGGAAGTTGATATTCTATGACTTAAACTAGCTCTATCGTTGTCGTCCATCGGAAATGCTTCCCCACTGACTCGCCCACTCATATTCTGAACCATAGGAACTAAATATGATTGCATCCCTCCCAGTGCATGTTTTAGTGGATTGGCCATCAGTTCTGCTGCAAGTGTCGCTTTCCTAGAGTGACAAGGGCAGGTCTGGCTGTCCTCACTCATTTGTCCCCTCAGAATGCTCATTTCCTAGAGTGACAAGGGCAGGTCTGGCTGTCCTCACTCATTTGTCCCCTCAGAATGCTCATTAGCGTCCAGCAACGTGACCAGCACTCTGGGTACCAGGGCAAAGTAGGGCAACAGCTAGCCATTTCTTTGGCTGTATTAAAAATAAAATGATTTTGAAAGTCAGAATTATAGTTACTTTTTAACTTCTGAATTTTAAAAGTAATTATTTTCCTTTAAAAAAAAATGAAAGTACTGTGGAAATAAATTGGGCTACATAAATAGTCCATTTCAGTTTCTGGAAGCTGCCATCCCCAATACTTCAGTGAAGACTTTCCCTCGAGGGCAAGCATGTGCCCCTTTAAAGTTCACCATTGAGTTAGTATGTTGTGGTAGTCTTTTATAGCAATATAGGCATTTCTCTTGTCTTCCAAACGTCTGCATGAGCTCCTGCCTCTCAGAATGCTCATTGTCTGTGTGCTCAGCAACTCATTAATGAAAGCTTAGGGTACTTTAAGTTCCTTCCAGTGACAGTGTCACAGTGAGCATTTGGGTATTCTTTAAAACCCTTTCTTCAAGTATCCCCGCACTCAAACGCTGCTGTCTCTGGTGTGAAGACTTTTGTGAGTGAGCCACCATGACAGAGTACAGTCAAAGTTTTGTCACTGAAAGAAGAGCCTGTCCATCCCTACCTAAAAACATGGGTGTTTTAATCGTTAGGTGTTAGTGTTTCTCTAGCATCAGAGACTGGCTTGCTGTGTTAGGAGAGTCTGGCAGGGGATAAGCCAGTGTTTCAAACACATCGCTGCTGCCATTGTTTTCCACTGTATAGAATGATGATGAGGAATGGCTTCTACACTAGCATAGAGAACACTCTCTTATACATACAGTACAGAAGCCTCCACTTCTCCATCTGTGGGACAGCAGCAATTCTTCCTCATGCCCTGACAGTTCAACTCAGCACGCACCACCCAAGCACCTACTGGATGCCTGGTCATCCGAGGTGTTAGGATCATTCTGGGTAGCACAGATTCCCAAATCAAAGACCTCAGTGTCCTGATATTTGCATGCGCACACACACATACACACACACTACTGATTTGTTTTTCTATATAGGGTAAGAAGTAAGGAATTTGTTTCCTAAGAAACCCTTAAATTTGAATAATTCTGGAAAATTTCGAACTCCCCCCCCCTGCCCCCCGGCTAGGAAAGGGTGAAAAGGAACATGCTGGAAGAGGCTCTCCAATAACAAATGAAAGGCAGCTGTCAAAATAGGGAATCAAATAGCACACACATAAAGTGCTTGCATAATCAGAAAATATTATCCTTTTGCTAGGGAGAAATGGGACATTTCTCGATGGTAAGCAAAATGTAACTTTTTGAAGGGTCAACACACTTGACATTTTTATGATACTTAAACAGAAAGAACTGAACAAACAATACAAGCTTTCACAGTCTTGTGTATCATTTTCAAGATGATGAAAAGCCCAGAAATCGCCTGTGGAATTTAAAGAATTAAACAGAATATGCCTGTGGAACATCACTGTAGAAATGTTATACCCGAGATGTCTTAGCCAAAGCTGTTCACACATAATATCATTGTATCAGTAAAATGATTTTATAAATATTAAATGCAGTGTTAGATTTCTTTTAAGCTCCCTCCCTGCTGCCCCCCACCCCGTGTGTGTGTGTGTGTGTGTGTGTGTGTGTGTGTGTGTGTGTGTGTGTGTGTGTACAACAGCATGTGGAAGCTGGAGATGGATGTCGAGTGTCTTCCTCAATCACACTCCCCCATATTTTTTTTGAAACATTAGTCTCCAACTGAACCTGGGACTTGTAGATTTGTCTAGGTTGACTGACCAGTAGGCCCAGGGACCCTCCTGCCTTTGTCTCCAGCACTGGGATCACAAGCATGTAGTGCCTCTTCCACATGGATTTTGGGAGATTGAGCGGAGGTCTTCTTGCTTCCTCTTCACCAAATGAGCCATCGCCACAGCCCCTTCACCTGACTTTATCGTCAGCCTCTCATATCACTTTTACTAATTTCAGGTTCGACTTCTATTCTTCCAGGGCAGGTTGGACACTCAGATCAGCAGCTGTATCAAAGCCACCCTCTGGGGAAAGAGACATGGTTACAGCAGTTAAAGAAACATAACTGCTCTAACAGGACTGGAGTTGGGTTCTCAGCCCCACATTGGGCAGCTTGAAATCACCTATAACTCCAGCTCCAGGGATCTGCACTCACACGACAGAGCCACACATATACATAATTAAAAATAAAAGAACAGTCTTTAAGAATAAAATACCTCCCTTGTTCCTATTCCCTCCTCGCCAAACTCCTCTCTGCCTCTTCACCCTGTTTCTTTGTCCTATGTTAATCATCATTTTGTCAGGATGTTGTTTTGTTGTCTTCCTTGGAAATGGGAGTGATAATGGACCAAGCCCCATGGGGGCAGGAAGTTAGCCTACCTTATTCGCCTTCAGAATGCAGCATAGTGCCTGCCACATGGTAGATGTTCAACACATGTTTGCTAATAGTATAATGTGCCACCCATAACTGAGACATGGTTCCAGTGTAGCTCCCATCCCTTGTGTTCATTTATTCACTAAAACACCAGTTGAGTATTAGGGGTGCAGTGCGGGACACATGTGACTGTAGCCCTCATGTAATTTGCATTTTATGCAAAGCACATGTCACTAAAATTAACCAACGCTTTTTCCACTTATTTTCCGTCCTTTATCACATATTTAAACAACTAGGCCCATTAACATTCATTGCCTCAAGAAAAGATGTGATGTAAGAAAACAGACAAAAGTATGATCTTTTAAAGAGTGGAAATGAAATGATAAATGCATCCCAAAGCAGACCTGAGAGCACTGTGCGATGAAGATAGGCTTTCCTGTGTGTAGCTAGGAAGTTTTTCACCTCGCTAGCTGTGAGTGAAAATAGTCGTTAGTGGGACTCAGAGAGGGTCACCTGGATCTCACCCTCTAGGCAAGCTTTGAAGGAACAAAGACACCCAATCGATGTCTCTTAAAGAGCAGAAGACAACCTGCTTCTCACTGTCCTCCTGGACATGATAGCATGGTGTGCCTGGACCCATGAAGATTCGGGCAACTTCAGGAAACTCCCTCCTGACTGTTTTTCCATGAACCCAAAAGGATCACAGGAGTGGAAGACACTAGATCTGGATAAGCTTCCTCCATTCAATCCACATGGCCTCTCAACAAAGTCTACTTTGGACCAAATAAGCCACTAATGTGCTGAGGATGTTTGTGTCTCTCCTACTGCGATGGTGGTAAGGGGTGGGGCCGTTAAGTAAGTGGCCGATGAGGGTTCCCCCCTCACAAATGTGATGAGTGATACTGTAAATGAAGAGCCAGAGAAACTTGGCTGCTTCTGCCTTGTCAGCAGGACAGTGCCGTCATGGATACACTGGACACTGGACCTGAAGGCAAAGGCAAGCAAGCCTTGAGCTCCCCAGCCTTTAGAACTGAAAGCAATACATTTCTATTGGTTGTAAATGGCCCAAACAGCCAGAGCAAACCAAGATACTCCCACAGAATTTAGCAAACAGAGAGAGGAAGGAACTGAGTTTGCCAAGACCACTGTCAGTCAAGAACTTTGTTCCCAGCCTGGCAATGGTGGTACATGCCTTTAATCCCAGCACTCAGGAGGCAAAAGCAGGCAAATCTCTGAGTTCAAGACCAGCCTGGTCTACAAGAGCTAGTTCCACGACAGGCTCCAAAGCTACAGAGAAACCCTGCCTCAAAACAAACAAACAAAAGAACTTTGTTCCCTAACCGTTTCCTTCATTTACTGACATATCCTAGGGATATAGCACAGTGTCTGTCATATAGATGCTGTCACGGACAGGTCTCCAGTACATGTTGAGTGCCACTTTGTAGGTAAAGTGAACTATAACTAAAAAGCAAGATATAGACTATTTCCAGAACATTTCTTAAATATGTTCCCTTCCAAGACTGGAAGCATTCTTTTCCAGATCTTTCTCGTGTCTATGCCTTTCTTCTTCTACACCACACCTGTCCACATGAACCTAGGCCTCACACCTCTCAGAATTAACTTCCTAAAGCACAAATCGGATTCTCTTACCCCCTTAGTCCTCTTCATTACATCCCTAGCATCCTCTACTTCCTGAACTCTTATTTTCTCTCCGGTCTCTCATTTCTCATCTACAAAACTCAAGTCTCCTGCTCTATCTGGGAAGTTTCTCCTGCCTCATTCCTTCATCAAATTTCTTGCTATTTCTTGTAACATTCCTTTATTCATTGAAATACAAGCACAACCATATGCTTGTCCAGAACCCAGAGGAGAACTTAAGGCGTCCTGCTCCATCACTTTCTGCCTTACTTCCTTGAGATGGGGCCCTTCACCAAACCTGGGCCTTGCTGTTTCAGCTAGACTGACCGGCTGGCAGACCAGGGGAATCTTTGCTGCACATGTGGGCACTCACACTGCCACACCTGATTTTACTTTCAAGGGTTTGCGGGGCATTGAACTCAGATCATCACACTGGTGCAGCAAGAACCCTTACCTACTGAGCTATCTCCCTAGCCACAAGACTCTGTTCCTCTTCTACTCATTCTCTGAAGCTGTTGTTACAAGTCTTCTCCCATGCTCAGGTTTATCACTGTGCCGACACCATTCCTTCACTGCCTTGTACAGCTAATCTTCCAACTCCAGATTGTTGGAGCAAAACCTTCCAGCCCGAGAGAAACACCCAAGAAGCAAGAGAAGAGGCCTAAGAGAAGTGACTGTGGGTCACTGATTTAGTTTGCTCTGAGGAGCTGAGTTGCAGGGTCTTGGAAACTTGATTCTATCCCTGCTTTGTTCATCATCTATGTGGTCATAAAAGTCCAACTCTCCCCATTCAATATTAGCAATTACATGAGTAACTCAGTAGGAGAACAAGATGAAAATAAGATTCAGGCATCTTGTTTATTATCTAATATTGTTATGGGCACTTTTATTCAAAACTCTGGAGGTTAAGTCAGTTAATTTGGAGGCATAATAATTTAAAATCCTGCCACTGTCCTCCATTACAGTCTGTCTCTATCTTGGGTGATGGTGGTGCATGCCTTTATTCCCAGCACTTTGGAGTCATAGGCTGAGTTCAAGGCAAGCCTAGTCTACAGAGGGAGTTCCAGGACAGCCAAGGCTACACAAAGAAACCCTGTCTTGAAAAGCCAACAAACAAATAAAAAAAAAGTCTGTCTGACTGAATTTCCACAGAACATGTGTCTCACCTTCTACATCCTGGATCTTTACATCAAAGTCCATATACTGTGTGTGTGTGTGTGTGTGTGTGTGTGTGTGTGTGTGTGTGTCTGTGTGTGTCTGTGTGTGTGTGTCTGTGTGTGTGTGTATGTATGTTTAATTTCACACTAGATAAAATTCAATAAATATAGGATAAAGTAAAAGTGTGATTTATAATTTTCAAAACCTCTTTGAACTGTTTCCTTTTCTGGCAGGAAAAGATAAGTTGAGTAAAAGAGAAAATGAGCTGAGAGTGTAACTAAGCATTTCTGGACTAACTAGTTCCGCTAATGTTGGGAACATAATGGACTTCGATGACAAAGGAAGTGTGTGACCATAAAACTCCCAGCTTGGTTGCGGTGACGGGTTTTAAAGCACATGCTCAAACAGTGTTGATGTGCCCAAGGTTTCGAAAAGTCACAGCAGGATGACTTTGGTGTGCAAGGAAAGATGAGAAACCCTAAAGCAAAAGACAGGGTTGGTGCGCTCAAACTTCTGTTCTTCTAAGTTAATTAGTCACGTTCCTGAAGAACTGGTTTGGCACATGGGAGCTATGGAGTGCCATAGTTACCTGAAAGTGCAGAAATCATCCCATATATAACTAGCCCCACTGGATTTCCCGACTGTTCTAGTGCACAGGGGAGAAATTCACCTTCCATCAGCATTTTTTTCCCAAGGAAAAAAATGCAAATTAAATGGATAATAATGTTTGGCTGGAGTATGGACCGTCCAGCCTGGGCTTTCTGTGAAACAGCAGACAAAAGGATATTTATAGTCAGATCTGTTGGCTTATAGTGAGCAGCCTTGCCGTCCATCCCAAGAGAGATTCCATGCATTAAATTGAATGTCAACTTTAGGTTTCTGTCTGATGATCTGAACAATAAAAAGCTGGTCCCTAATTAAATGCATGAGTTATTTATTTAAGTGGTAAAAGCATTGGATATGAGTAAAACCTGAAGGAAATGAAGTGTACATACCACACAAAGTATATGTCTGTGTATAGATATATGTGTATGGATGCATAGATATATACTGTTCCTTTTCTGTTTATGTGTGTGTGTCTCTCTCATTGCATACCTTTCTTCGATAACATTCTCCCTTTCCCAAATGTTAAGACTGCCCCAAGTCTAATTTTTTTGTTCATAATAATACCTGTAGCTCACATTTATATAGAATTTACAAATTAAAATTTGTATGCCCTGGTGACCTGGTGAGAGGGGGCAAAGATTTTATTTCATACATGAAAAACTGAAGTTCATGTAAATGACATGTCTTTCGAGGGCCATACTTGAGTGACTAATTGTTCAGATTTTCAGAGTGAAGTTTCCAGTGCCAGGCAGGGCAAGCCAGGAAGGACCCCTGGACCCATAAAGGGAAGAGTCCCAGTTTCCTGCTAGAAAGGACAATGGTACTCATTTTCCAGTGAGGAGAAAATACCTGAGGAAGTCTCCAGAAGTCTCCCCGGAACTCCAACTAGAAAGGGGGAGGGGCGTTGAGAACATGAAGAGAAAGAGCTGCTTCTTCCTTGGGCCTGGAATTTCCCCAAAAAGTGTCAGCAATGAGAGCTGTATAGCTGTTTTGTCATCAGGTTATTATACTGTGAGTTTATTATTTTCAATTACCATGCAGAGAAATGGACTTCTGACAGACGCCTACAGTCCTGTGAATTTTAACACATGCATAGATACATTCAACCATCACCACATCAAGATAAAGACAAGTGCTGGAAAAAAAAAATGGAAAATTCAAAAAAAAAAAAAAAGACAAGTGCTGGTGTCTAAGAGCTGGCCCTCGCCCCACATCTGTACCCTGCAGTTCCTAGAGACTGTGAGGGGACTCCGCCAGCCACCATGTACATCCATAACTTTTCCTATTGTGTGAGCATATCATGCTTTGATGAATTATTTACCTACTGAAGTTCATTGGACTATTTCCAAGAATTGGGGGGGGTTGTAAATAATTTTTTTGCATGAAAATAAATGTTTCTCTCTCTAGATAAAACACCTCTGAAGAATTACTCGATCACATGTTGTATACATCTTCTATTTCTGCCATTGCAAATTATCCCAAGCATAGTGAGTTAGACAGGACAGATATTGTTATCTTACAGTTCTGCAGGTCAGAAAACAGTGCTGGGATAAATCCAGAGTGTCAGCAGGGCTGTGTTCCTCTCAGAAGGCTTTGGGAGGGAATCTGTTCAGGCTATTGGCAGACCACAGCTCACTGTTGGTGCAGAACTTGGCCGGCAGCTACAGCTAGTAATGGCCAATCAAGTTGTCCTTACATCATCTATTTCTAAGTCTTCATCTTCTCCAACCTTGCTTCCGTCACCAAATGCTCAGGCCCAGCCAGACCCTGATAACCACATAATTTCACCTTCTCAAAGCCTATATCTTAGACACATTTGCAAATTTCCTGGAGCTGTTGAGTGTATCATATTTGTGATATCTAGAGATGATAGGTAAGTATGCTACCCACCCAGCTTTTCAAGAAACCTCCAACTGCTTTCTGGAATATCTATGACAATTTTTATTCCCACTGATAATATAGGCAAGTTTCAGTTACCCAATGTCCTCGGTAGTTTTTAGCTTAGCCATTCCCAGGGATATGCACTGGTAGTCCCTGTGGTGTAAGCGTGTCCTTCTCTGACCTCCATACGTGCACTGTGAAGCACAGACTCCAGCACAGACTCTGATAATATCTTCTGGCCTCTGCAGGCACCTGCACTCATATATACATCACACACACCACACCACACCTAAAATAATGAAATACATCTTTAAAGAGAAATGCTGATGCTAAGACACATGACATCTGCAACTTCCATATCAATGTCTAATTCCAGCATAGTTAGATACTGGGGTTATATGCATGTGGATATGACCTCCACCAGTGAATCGCTAGGCTAGCCAAGTGACAAGTCAATGAAATGAGAAAAATTTTGTTATCTGCCCTGCTGAATTATATAGGTATGTAGATACCACACCAGTGTGGAAGAGTGTGATTTCTGAAATCTAAGGACAGCTGCTCATAGCAGGAATGCTGAAACTTAGCAGGGAGTGGAAATTTTATAGCAAGCTTTCTGGAAACTCTCGTCTATGTATAATAAACCAACAATCTGGGGATCTCTTGAGATTGACTTTCAAATATCTAAAGTTGACAGAAGCCATCCCAGAGAACTTGGAAATCATAATTTTACATGTACCAAAACCCAAGCAGGAAATAGACTCCACCGCAGATGGTCTGAATGAAGATCCGACTCATAGGTAGGTTGATGGTGGTTCAGAGCACAAACAAGTGATGGAGACAGTCTTCTCAACTATTAATAACTACGGTAGAGGTAGAAGCCATGTCTGCTTGGAGGACTGAAGGATATGGATACACACATCACTGAATCACTGAAAGACACTGAACACTGAGCCACAGAGGAGAAGGCTTCCTGCCGGACTTGTAACATAAAAGCAAGGGTCAGACAAAAGGGAGATGTTCTGAGCTTACTCTCCTTTTTTTTTTTTTTTTTTTTTTTTTTGCCTTCCTGTCCTGTCTCCTTTCAACATTTCCCAAAAACATACAAAGGAATTCCCAGGGGAGGTGGTCCATAGGGCTCTGCCTCGTTCCAAAGCATGGAGCTGATCATGGATGGAACTGAAGGTGCAGATGGAAAACAGCCAGGATAAGCAATAATCCAGTGACTTCTGATTTGTAAGCCAGAAGACATTGGCCAAAAACCTAAGTACAAATGAGCCAACCGTCTACTCAGTCATTAGTGCATAACTACTACACATCTTTCAGGGATACTGGTGCTGCTCGTGGATGAGATGTGCACAGTTCTCTTCTTATCGGATTTATGGTACAGCATTAAGAGGCAGGCAAGTAGGTGGACCCAGAAGAGGAATTCAGCATGCTAGATGAATGCAACAGAGGCATCTAACCAGAAACAAGACATCATAAGGAGTTCCTAGAGGAGATCGCATCAAAAATGGAGAGGGAACTCATTTGTGAACGTTATCCAGCCAGGTGGAAGAGTGGACAGCTGCAGGGTGCTTTGGAGTAATGGCTGAATAGTGAGAGAGTGTGCTTCTGGGTGGGTTAGGGTAACCAGAACATAGCTTTCAGGTGGATGATGGGATACATATATTGAGGATGGCTTGAAATAATCTTAGAGAAAGTCCCAGGGGTCATGCCTCAGATGGCCTTGAAACTCTGGAGAAGCTTGGTACAATCCTAAAATTATGGGTAAAGCAGGGAAAGACATTCAGCCAGGTGCCATTGCTGGTTTTATGTGTCACACTTCCGCACTGAGAAACATTCACAAAACAGGTGAAGTGTATTTTTGGATTTGTCTTGTGAAGGTGGTTCTAGAAGGTTAGCATTCAAATTAGTAGACTAAAGGATGTTCACCCTCACCAATGTGATGGGCATCATTGTATATGCTCAGTGCCCAAGTCCATCCAGTAACGAAGAGGAGAAAGGGGAGATTTTTTTTGTCTCTTTTTGAGCTGGCACACTTATTTTCTGTTCTCAGACTTCAGGAGTCGGTTTTGAGACCTCAGGGGAAGCCTCACACCAGTCCCATTCCATGCCAAGGTTCTCAAGCTTCTGGCCTCAGCCTCAGAGTCTCACCATTGGCTTCCTGGTTCTCAGGACTGCAGGCGTGGGCTGAATTACACTCTGGTTTTCCTGGATTTCTGGTTTGTAGACAGCATATTGTAGGAGTGCTCAGCCTTCAAAATCAGCTAAGCCATCCCCTTGTGTCTACCTGTCCATCTGTCTGTTTGTCTATCTATCTACCTATCATCTAGCTTTCTAAGTATTTAGCTCACTACCTATTTTTAGCTATAGCTCATCTGTCTATGTCTATTTCTATCTCTGTAGTTATAGATATTAACCGGTTCTATTTCTCAGGAGAACTATTACTAATACACTGGGTAATGGCACAATAAGATGTGTGTGTACATGTTCATATTTCTGTGTATATGTGTTTATGTGTGTACGTGTGCATGTGTGCATGCATGTGGAAGCCAAAGGTTGATGTCAGATGTCATCCTCTATCACCTGCAACCTCACTTTTTGAGACACTGTCTCTCACTGAAGCCAACACCCACCAACTGAATAGACTGGCTAGCCAATGATCCATCTCCCTCCTTCCCCACAACTCTAGATGTATATGTCTGCACAGCCACAAGCAGCTTTTGACATGGGCGCTGAGGATCTGAACTCATGGCCTCACACTTACATGGCAGGCAAGTTACCAACTGAGCTGCCTTTGGAGTCCCTTCTTCTTTTCTCACAGTTATGACGGACCAATTGGCAAGCAGCAAAAAGTGTACGGAGATTTTACGGACTGTGCTCTGGCCATGGTGCTTCGGCCAAGTGCCTCGGCCTTTCTTCACCTGTTCAAGAACAGTCAGATCTGTGCTGCCAGCCCCTAAGAACTGCTGAAGCTGTGCATGTACAGAACATAGTCATAATCCCATCTAATGTTGCAATGAAGAGCAAACATGACTGACACGTTTATGTTTTCATGGAAATCTGTGTAGTCCTCTGACCTATTTCCCAAAGCCTGGAGAGGAAATGGAGAACGAAGCACACAGGAGCCGGTACCTGAGAGGAGAGTGTTCATGCCCTAGCTTTCCGAATGGAACCCTGTCTTCTTGGCTGTGCAGTGCATGATCACCATCCAATAATACGAACTGATGCACAGTTGAGAAGAGATTTGTTTTGTTTTGTTTTCATTTTTGCAAGCCCTCTTATGACCACAGAGGGGATAACTAAATTAATGCCATATGCCTGTGAAATCCCTTTTGACAGCTTTTATTGTAATGGAAGATGACAACGGTTATCAGAGCAGAAGAAACATGCTTGAGAAAAAGTAAATATCAAACACCTTTTGGGAAACAAGGCACTTTTGTGACCTTTGCAGATGCCTCGCTCTCTAGAGTGTGGCGACCAGAGTCGGACGATGACAGTCTAACCAGGACTTCCTCTTGCTTGAGGAAGTGTGCCTTCTCCCTCTCCCTGGGCTTTGCAGATTTTTAAATGTCACCATAATCACATTTTCCCCCAGGATAACATGAAATATCACTAGAGCTTAATGGAGGTGAACAAATGATCAGATTTAGTTGCCAGTGATATATTAAGTTAGAGGAGTCAGATCTAGCCCACAAGCTGTACAGCCTCTGAATTTTGTTAACACAAATAGGAAATCAAGCGCTAAAAGCCAGTGTTGCTGAGTCCCTTACCATACATAAAATTCTGTTGCAAGTACTTTACACCTATCATCTAAACCCAACAGTCCAGCAGGGGGGCCGTTACCATCCCCATTTAACAGATCAATTCAAATGATAAATTTGTTGACCTACACAAAGCCATGTGATTTGGGGTTATGTGACTATCCCTCATGAAAGCCATATGTGCTTGGCAAAGTTACGTAAGTGCTCTAAGCCTCATTGGCAGGAGGCAAATAACATCTTAAGATGGCACAGGGTTGCATTAAGTAGATTAAATGCAGCACATTGGTTTAGTATTTGCTATACATCAATTGCTTGCTACATTATTCAGAGTTCTCCAGAGAACCAAAAGCAAAAGAAACAAAGAAAGAAGCACGTGTATATATAGAGAGGGAGTGGGTTGATAAACTAGGTAGATAGGTGATAATGATTAAGATATAAATCATGAATATATGGATAAATATGAAGCTAGAAAAGCAAGCAGATAGATACGTATATACATGAGTAGATACATAAATAGAAGGAATATAATAGAAAATACAAAGATTTATTATAAAGAATCTACTTGTCTGATGTACTGGCTAGTTGTATTTCAATTTGACACAAGCTAGAACAATCAGAGAGGAAGGAGCCTCAGATGAGATGACACCTCCTTAAAATTGGGCTGTAGACAAACCTAGAGAGCATTTTCTTAATTATAAATTAGTGGGGGGGGGGCTAGCCTACTACGCGTGGGGCCGTCCCTGGGCTGGTGGTCCTAGGTTCTATAAGAAGTCAGGCTGAGCAAACTATAACCGGCAAGCCAGTAAGCATCTCTCCTCTGTGGCCTCTGCATCAGCTCCTGCCTCCAGGTTCCTGCCCTGACTTCCTTTGATGATGAACAGCGATGTGGAAGCATAAATCGAATAAGCCCTTTCCTCCCCAAATTGCTTTGGTAACGGTGTTTCATCACAGTCATAGCAGCTCCAAGAAATGTGATTGATAGACGTGGACTGAGGATCCTACAGACACTTAACCTTCAAGCTGGAGACCCCAGAGAGCTGCTAGGGTAAGTCTAGTATCTGAAAACTGAAAGCCAAAGAACAGAAAGCTAAGTCAAAGCACAGAAGAAGAAACAACATTCCAAATAAATAAATAAATGAAACAGCTGTGCAGCAAGGAAGAGCTCTTTCCAATCCCACCTTGCCCTCTACCAGGGCTTCAGTAGATGGACCATTGTGACTTGGAAGGGCAGTCTCTTTAACCAAGTCTACCCATTGGGTGTCACCCTTATCCAGAAACTCTTACACACAAACACCCAGAATGTGGGTGTGATGAGATGCCTGAGCATCCTAACGCCAAACCAACAGGGCACATAAAGCTGACCATTTCACCACAGGGCACTTCGTTAACAATGTCACTCACTCCTGGAGACGTGGCATTCTCTGAAGCATTTTCCACATTGTCTCAAAACCTGGATCAACCATCAGCATAACAGTAATGAAATCAAAGACAAACTTATTTTTCTTCCTCTAGAAAAAAATTTATTAGTTCTTTGAGAATTTTGTACGATGAGTTTTTATAATATCCAGCCTCCTTCCCCTAAGTTTTCCAAGATCCACACCTTCTTCCCTTCCCACCCAACTTTCTCTTTTTTGCTTTTTCCCTATCAAGGCCAACTTGTGCTGCCCAAATAGTCTTGGATTGTGATCTTCCAGCAATTCACAGCAACAGTTATACCAGTGAGACTATTAGTAAAGTTAATGCTAATTCAGATAGGGGAATACCACATGCTGATCTCTACATCTAAAATAAATACATATGGCTAGAGGAGGTTCAGTGGTTAAGAGCACTGGCTGCTCTTCCAGAGGATCTGGGTTTGATTCCCAGCATATATATGGCAGCTACAACTGTCTGTAACTCCAGTTCCAGCTGAACAAATGCCCATTTCTGGACGCTGTAGGCATTGCACACACATGGCACATAGACATATATGTAGGCAAAAAACCTATACATAAATGATAAATATTATTTTAACATGATTAAATAAATGCTGAACCAACAGCTACTTACTGTTACTTTAGGCTAGGCCTGTTAGAAGAATCATAGATTCAACTAAGATCGCATATTCTTAATACAGGCATCTTATTAGACTCCCACATCAAACTACATAGCAAGAAAAATTAACTCAAATATGAAGGCAAGAAGATCACACATGCACACACATACACACACCCCACAATGTTTCATGATACTTTCCTAGACTCCAACTTATATCTCATTTAGTAGGGTACTCATTTTTTTCCCATGTTCAATGATGCGGTTGAAAGAACTGAACTCCAAATGAAGCACTACCACATGCTGGCCATGTTACCTTGAGCCAAATATTCATTTCTGTGCTCAAGGGCCCTTTCCCATGGTCATAAAGCCAACTAAACAAAGTCGTTGTCCAAGTTAAGAAAAGTACCTAGCTGTGTCAGGTAGCTAGTAAGTTCTCCATGCCAGCAACCTTCTTTCCCATGCTCTCTTCCCTTCCTCAATGAGAGACAAAGTGGTCCGTTCTTAAATAGGTGCCGGTTGCGAAAGACAGAAAGATGGCGTCTGTTCCTCTCCATAGAAGGAGATTGCGGCAATGGGAAGGCCTGTGGGAACCATCAAGCCTCCTTGTCAGGCTGGATGGCACCAAGTGTCCTGAGGGATGTAGGGTGAGGAAGTACTTTTGGGTAAGATGTCCAGCCTGGTCCATCTCTCCAGACATTTGCTATAACTTGAGATTTTAAGGCCACCATCTGTCTACACACTTCTTCAAACATTTCCTCACAATTCAAACAACAATGAATTACTGTTCAAAAACAAAACCCTAAAGTAGTTGGGGGGGGAATGCCTTTTTACAGTGGACATCATGAATAAACTTTCAGAATAAAGCCATGTGTAGAAACAAAAGCTCTAGGCGCATTTCAAGCTGGTATAAATACAGGAAATGAGTTTCCAAGGATGAATAATTTCATTGCATACTAAGACTTTTCAAATTGAATCATATTAGAAGAGACTTGAGTGACTTTGACAAGTCAAAGCATGTAGTTGCGTGAAGGAAGGAGTGTAAGGAAGTGTGTAAGAAAACACAGCCTTACTAACACCAGGTCGAGAAAGCATGCAATAGCTCACTTTTAAAGGATCCAAGATACTCAGATCAAAGGAATACCAAAGTGGTACAAAGTGACTGGTTTAGGGCTAAATAATAAATTCCCAGCCTAGTGAAGAGGAAAGAAAATGGTGGGTTTACTCTATTGGTCACGGAGTGCATGTTCTTTGGATGCAAACCTGGAGAGGAATTCACGACATCCTATTGCCTTGTATCAATCAATTGGTACCTTAAGAATCTGTTGCATATGTCCAAATACTATGATTTTCATATCATTCTCTCTCTCTCTCTCTCTCTCTCTCTCTCTCTCTCTCTCTCTCTCTCTCTCTCGGTGGTAGGGGATGCTCACGTGTGCTCACCCATGAAGGCCCAAGTGGAGGCTCTAAGCTGCTGTCAGAATATCTTCGTCAGTGGTTTTTCTGCTTTGTTCATGGAATTTTCTGTTACTGCTTGACTGGCTGGCTAGATGGGATACACCTTCCCACTCTTTAGTGCCAGGTTTGCAGATACACAGCCTAGCTTTTACCTGAGTAGCGGGGATCTAAACCCAGGTCCTCATGCTTGTGCAGCCGGCACTTTACCCACGGAACCCCAGCTTCCCTTCTCTTTCTTTCTTCATTCTTCTCCCTCAGATTCACATGCTCATTATTACAGATGTCAAAAAAGTCAGGAAACTTCAAAATTGACTACAAATAAAAAGAGCATATTTGTCAAATCAAAAGAGACCACAAAAGGACTCTGTGAGGCACAGGAGGAACACAGTGATGTCGAGGATTGCCTTATACAGATAGAGGGCTTTGAATATTTGTTCCAGACCTCGACTGAGGCTTCTGTCTCCCTCGGGAGTATATTGCTATCACTGATGCATAGGGAGTGATGAACTTGCCTTCCGATTGGCTGTTTACGAAAGTAGGCAGCACACTCACCCCCAGAGAGGACGGCATATAGAAAGGACTAGAGACAGCATGCATAGGCAGAGACCTTGCTGGGGAGACGGCTTCTTACATTAGAGGTGGTCAGGCTTCAGAAGGAATCAAAGAGGCCACTGAGCTGCTAAGAATCGTGCACAGCCAAGTGCGTGCTGCCCTACACTTCCTGCATTCTCTCTGCTGGTGCTGCTGCATGCTCTCTGCTGATGCTGCTTGCTGTGGGGTGCTTTTTTATTTTAAATAATTCCAGAGCTCTATGAAAACCTTTCTTTAACTGTCAGAGATCATAACAAATCACAGGTTATATGAGCCAATACACACTTGACTGGTCTCAGAAACTGACGATCTAATATCCAAGAGCTGACCCCTCGCCCTCCCAGGAAGGATTTAGGAAGTACAGGTCATCACACTGACTAAGCCTCCTTCTAAGGTGATGAGGCTCTGATGAAAACACATGGAATTCCCTCCAGAGGAAGCTGTCCAGAACCTGAAGGAGAGGGCAGGATCATCAGAACAGGACAGAAAGTACAAGAAAAGTAAGTCACAGCCTTCCAGAACTGTCAATCAGGGATTTAGAGGGATTGAGAAAGAAAGCATGGAAGAGGAAATCAACCTTTCCTATCATGTTTATAGCAGCCAAACATAAGATTTAAGGACGCTGGCTATGACATAACGGCCCAGAAAGATTAAATTGGAGCAATCTCGGTATTAAGTGTGCCAGATGCTGTGCTGAGCTCCACAGTCATTATCTTGTTTAATCTTTCTGACGTCTGTGATGAGTATGGTTATCATTGCCCCTCAACAGGTGAGGAAACAGATTTTGAGCTTATGCAACCTTAAGACCAAGCAAGAGAGCACTACAACCATTGCTGGATGTTCCCTCTGCAATAAAGATGTTTAACCTACCATAAGCAACCGGGAAATAGCAGTGAATGACAGTTCATGTTGTTCAGGCCATATAGAAGCATGACTGGATTAGCAGAGCTGGCTCAGAGCTGTTATGTAACATGGTGTATGTTACTTGATGTATCTGTGTTCCGTTATCTTCATTAGAAAGGAGGGAGGGGTCTAGATTAGAGGTTGTCCAGGTAAAAGGATATGAAGACCAAGTCATACGGTGAGCCAACAATTCAAAGCCATGCATTGCGTCAAAACCAGAATCCCTGCTGTCACTTCAGTCCAAAGTTTAGCTGTCTGAAATTGTTCCTCTCCCCCTAGAACAAAGATGTATGGGGACTGGAAAGACACAAGCCTGCCTCTCCACAGTCCCCTGTGGCTTGGCTGGGAAGGGCACTGCCATAAACAGGCTGGCCCTTCATCATAGCCATCGCGGAGTTCTCACTCACCTCATGATCTTATCGGTCCCCGTCAAAAGCACTGTGCCCACTCCAGACGTGAAAAGACCCACAAAGGATTTTTCTCTTTGCTCAGCTCCATGGCTCTTTCCTAGCAATTGGAATACAGAGATATTTTCCACCAAAAACGACCACATAATGGCAGGAAAAAGCCATTACAATGCGCACAGAGTGAAACCATCCTCTTGAGTATTTGCAGACATTCCTTTGCTTTCCTTTTTGAAAGAATCCTCTCTTTTTCCTTTAAAGGCATTGTAGAAGTGATTCATTGGACCACAGGTTACTTTTATATCCATTCTTAACCCACCCTGCCTTACCCATTTTTCATCTTTACTCAGCAGCCATCTGCTCTCAGGCTCTCAAAGCCCGTCTCCTCTCCCATTTCCTCCTCATGCATGGTTTTTATATTACTCAGCTGAAAGCCTGCGTCCAGGTAGCCATCCAACAGACACTTGGCAAACATGCTAAAAGTAAGCTTCAAAGTATCAAAGAAAGCATTAACTAATAGACAAAATGAAAATACATTATGATGAATATTGTTTAATAGATGTTATCAAGCCTTCTACAAACAGTAATTACAGTGATGACCATATTTCCTTTTGAAGTTTCATGAAATATATGCCCTGAACAACCTGCATGTATAGAAAAGCCAAAGACAGTTTATCTGGGAGAAGAAAAGATAGATTTAAAAAAAAAAACAAATGATTTACATCAGGGCTTACTTTGAGTCTCACAGCAGTCCCAGCAGATGGACAAAAGGATCAACCCTCCCCCTGTCTGCAAGCACTGCTCTGGACCTGAGAGTACAGGAAGTTTGTAAGTCCAGGGTCAAATTACGTGTCCCCATTAGAAGGAGATGGGTTAGTGTGAGAGAGTGGAGGTTGAGTTACAAGATATTCCTGTTGGAGATGAATCAGTATGGGGGATTAATGAAGACTACACTCTTTGCTAGCTTTGAGCAGGTCCATGGCCCTATTCAGACAAGATTCTCCACAAGGAATAGATGCCAGAGAGGACTTAAGATCTCTTCCACTTGCCTTCACTGGGAGGAGTTGCTGCCAACTGAGTTGACCTGGGTTGGAAACCTCCCCCGTACCTTAGGGGCTCTTTGACCCTGGTCACACATCATTTTCTTGTATAGGAAAGTGGAGAAAAGAATACTTCTCATGTATCATTAAAGGTAGGGACACAATTGTTACCCTCCTTCCCCTGGGCAATAAGTCAACAGAGAAAAACTGACAGCCTGTTATGATTTGGTTATTAAATGCCCGCCTCCCGGACCCCCAAGGCTCATGTGTTATATTATTGGCCATCTGGTGTGATGGTATAAGAAGGGGTTAGATAGTAGATGTGACCGGGTGGAAAGGTCACTGGGAACATGACCTTGAAGATGATACGAGAACCCTCAACCCCTTCATCTTTCTATCATTGTTTCCGGACCACCAAAAGTAAGCAGCCTTCTCAACTGCTTGTTCCTACTGTCATAACATTGTCCAAAATCGACAGAGCAAGCCAACCGTGAAATGTAGTCTCTGAGAGTGTGAGCCAAGGTCAACCTTTGCTCCTGTCTGTTGATCACCTTACGCATTTTGTCAGAATGACGGAAAACTGCCTGAAAGAAAGAAACTTACTAAAAATGAGAAGAAATCAGCTAGACTCCGAACAGGAGCGGTCATAGTGTTGAGATGAACTGGTTTTTGAAAAGAATCGCAGAGGTAAGAATCCTCGAAGCCAGGGATCTCCTTCAAGTCACTGTCTTTATCTATGAATAGTTATTAATCATCTATTTTATGATAAATGCTGCCCCAAGTCATGGGGATATGAAGAAAAACAGGATACTCTCTATGCCCTCAAAAGGCCCACAAGCTGCTTGTCACAAACACATTCATTAAATGTGCACACACAGGGGCTGGGGATGTGGCTCAGCTGATGTGGTCCAGGACTTGCCTAGCATCCTGGAAGTCCTGAGTTCAGTCACCAGCACTGCATAAAACCTGGCATGTTGGCTGGTCCATGCCTGTAAACCCAGCCTCAGGAAGCAGAGGCAGGAAGATCAGAAGTTCTAGGTCATCCTCAGCCAGGTAGTGAATTGGACTTCAAGCTCAAAACAGAAAAGCAATGTACATGCATATATGAGTAGCATTTTGAAAGGGCTCCAGGGGAGCCTATGAGTACACGGCATCTTCTCTGCCCCGTAAAGGTGGCCTTATCAGGCAAAGGGTCATCGACATAGAGAAAGGATGAAAGAGTGAGGCTAAAAAGGCAGGTTTTTATTTTCTCATAGGCAATTCTTATGTTCTTAATATACACCAAACTCTCAAAATCAGATAAAAAAGAAAACCTAATGTTGCTGTCTGGCCAAGGTCTCAAAATTCACTGAAAAGGAACAAAATAAATTGTACTGATGCCAAATAGATTATAAATAAAAGGCAATGGAAATGGGATGAGGAAGTAGTGGTTCTGTCCCCAAGGGGAGCCAGCAAGCACACCCAGGAGGTAGTCCAACATTGTGGTTTAGGTGGCAATTTTCACGCTGTCCCCCGAACTCTTACACTGTGAACATAAATGATACTCACAGTGCCAGCTGGTATTGTTAACAACTCAAAGCATTAATGTAATACAGCGACGCCCTCGGAAAAGAAATAGAGCCGATGGAGAAATTAACGTGTTCAAAAATAAAGGCTTCATCTGCTGACGCGCTCACATCTTTGCACATGGTGAGATTTCCTCAGTGCTAGGGAGAAAGACTACAGCAGTCAATTTAGGACCATAAATGATAGCCCAGGGGAAGGTCAATGTCACCGCTGAAACATCCTGCACTAAGCAATGGGAATGCCTTTGAATCCAGGGCCCTGGCCAGGTTTTAAAGTATCTTTGTACATGCCTTGGGGTTTTGGTGCAGGAGTATGTGGGTCTGGTATATGTACGTTTATGTGTGTACGTGCCCGTGGATGCCAAAGGACGATGTCAGGTGTCCTTCAGAGACCTTGAAGCTAAGTATTTTGATGAGGTTGGAGGATCAACAAACTCCTGGGATCTCCCTGTTTCTACCCCCATGCTGGGGTTATAGGAACACATGGCCATACTTGGCTTTACTTTTACTAATATATATTTTTATAATGTGTGTGTGTGTGGTATGTGTGTGAGTGTGTGCAGGGGATTTGAACTAATGTCTTTGTGCTTGCATAAAAATTGTTCTTACCCACTAAGCCAGCTCTCCACTTCCCTTCAAAGTATCTTTACATAGAAATTTAATTGCTTCTTCCCAACAAGTCCTAAACACAAGGGCTGCAGATCTTTCATCCCCGCTGCATGGATGAGGAAGATGAGGCTTGTGGGGGCAGGAAGGGAATAGGCTGTTTCTAGAGTTCTCTGGCTGAAGCATGACGAAGCGATGGGCCCTGTATTCTAGTTTTCGTCCTAATGGTCTCCTAATGCACAGGGGCAGGATTTCTCAACTTGCCAGGGGCATATGAGACAGCTGTGAATCAAAATACAGAATGGTATTCATGAGCCTGGGCTGACAGAGGAGCGTCTGCTTCTCCAGGTAGCACTGGGGTGTCAGTGTTCCTGGGAAAAGGACGGTCTTCTTAGTCAGAAGCAATCTATTTCCCAGGGGAAATTATTTCAAATGATTATGACAGTGGATTATCCTTCCTATTTTTCAAAATACCAAATCATTGCCTTCAATGCCTTTTCCTCAGGCAGCACCAGTCTCCATCCCTTTGATGGTTTTGGAGCCTGGACATTCTCTGTCACAGCGCGTCTATCATGGCTCTTTCCCTGGCCTCGGTTTCTCATGTTCTCTATCTTAGTCTTAGTCTCTAATTTTCTGTCACTGCCCTGTTTGACCAGCAAACTGGGTCTTTGACTTTACAATGACAAGTCAAAGCCTTCCCAACATAACAGCTAACTCCCTGAATAAAGACTGAACATCCAACAACTCAGCATGACTCCAATGCTAATTACCCTGGATTAGTCTAGACCCTACAGTCTAAGTGCTTAGTCTCCCAGGGTATCCCCAGCTTCTTTTACCAGTCACAAGACCTGGGTCTCCCATGAATCTGATTAACTGGTTACCAAGTATGGGTCCTCATGATCTCCTCAGATTCAAAAACTTACTAGAAAGGTTCTTAGAACTAAAGAAAGCAGTGTTTTACTGACTATTGTTGGCTATTATTAGATAATTATCAAGAAAACATCGTAGTCATGGCTAAATGGAAGGAAAGAATAGGACATTAGTGCAGGGAGCTCCCACACCCTCTGAGGACACTTCTCTCTGTCACTGTTGATGCGATCAGCTCCGCAAACACCTTTGTTTAGAGTTGAATGGAGGGTTTCTCACATAGACATGAATGTGCAAACCATTAACCATCATGGTTGAAATTAACCATCAGCCCCTTCCCCCCTTCCAGGCTAGGAACCCCAGCCACTAGCCTTATTAGCATATAGAAGACATTCCTACCACTCTAGAGATCCAAGGGTTTTAGAAGTTACATGCCAGGAGCCAAGGCCACAGAAATGCATACTTCATTTATGCCACCCAGGGATTTTTCACATTATGTTTTCTTCATTTTGCCTTCCTCCTTAAGCAAAGACCAAGGCACCCATGATGCCTTCCTATGCAACAAGCAAAGAAGAGTTATCCACACAGGTTGCCGGTCAGTCAACACCTATTCATTAGGTGCGCCTGTGTACACCACAGGCCTAGTGTTTCAGGATCACCTTCCCAGAAATGAGACTCAAGTCAGCTTGGTACAAGACCAAGACATCAAGGACTAAAACAATAGGATTGTGGTGGGATTCAGAACACGTGACCCCCAAATACCTTGCCCATCTTGGCGAGTCAGCAGACAGCAATGCAGGAAGTCTCCCAGCCTTTCAGCCTTCCCTTCTTCTTTGACTCGGTCTTAAAACATAGGAAGGATATTTATAACCTTCCCCAGAGGAGACCCTGACCCTCATGTGGGAAGTGCCCTTCCTTCACTCAGAGGCAAGGAGCACCCTTGCTTCTGAAGCTGAAGGAATAGAAGGATACACAGGAGCCTTGAAATGAACAAGCCAGTCTGTTTGCCCCAATCTGTTGCCATCAGATCATGTCGTTCTTTTATATTTGTCTAAAATAATCCACCCTTTACCAAATTTCTTATAAAATACACCCAGGTGTGTCTTCTTGGGGTCTTCATTTCCTTATGAAGGCTCCTGGACCATATAAAACTTATTAAGCATGTTTATTAAATTGGGCAAGTCCTTCCTCTATCTAGACATACATATTACAATCACCTGCCTACACACCTGAGTAGCTCCAGGCTACTCCAAATTAAATTCAGTTTACACAAAGTCCCAGAATATTGAGAATGCTTATAGCTTTCTAACTATCTTACTTTTGCTAAGGGTTCTCTCTCTCTCTCTCTCTCTCTCTCTCTCTCTCTCTCTCTCTCTCTCTCTCTCTCTCGTGTGTGTATGTGTGTGTGTGTTTAACTTGCTCATGAATGACATGAACATGGCACGCAAGTGGAAGTTATAGGACAACTTGAAGGAGCTGGTTCTAGCCTTCTACTATATGGGTCCCAGGGTTTGAACTCAGATCATCCTTAAAAATACATACCTCCCTAGCATCTGCCACCAGTTCCAGCACATAGGAAGTACTCAGGAATTGGTGAATGAACAAATAAAGAATAGATGGATGAGTATTACAATAAAGAATAGATGAATGGGCATTACAAGAACAGCCTCCCCAACCCCGAAGCATAATAATTCCACCTGGTTCTAAAATAAATTTGTTAACCATTCTCTGAGGCTTTAAGTAAAAACCCACAGATGTTAGACAAATCAACTTGTTCAGCCAAGCCATAATAATGTTATGATGAAGAACACGCATGCATTCCAGTGTGTTTCTGACAAACCCAGTCAGCACTTGAATGAAAATCAAATTCTCTTTATTGAATGCTAAATATAATAATCCAGATCTTCAGACTTGTGGAGAGTAAAACAGATGCTTAGGGCCCAGTTGGGTCTTAAGTTTGGCTTCTAAGCCACCTAGGAAACTACTAAAACAATTAGACACCACAGCCCAACCAACTAAATAAGAATCTTTTCATGAGTAGGGAGCAAAAAGACTCAGTTTTTCAAAAGTGGACTCTGTGCGATTTGAATAGCAAACAAAGTTGAGAACTTCTCTGGGCTCTCCTTCAGAAACCCTGCCTCCAGGAAACCACTGTAGACATTCAAGTGGACATGGAAAAATGTGGTTCCCTTCAAAAGGACAATAAATGACAGAAAGGTTTTGGTTTCACAAAGCACAGGAGGAAGATTGGGAGAGCCTCCACAATGGGATGCCAGCCTATGGCTTTCACCAAGGTACAAGAGGGAAGTAGTCTTGATTGCTTTCAAAATTCCAAGCTTAGACAGGGAAGAGCACTGTGGGGGAAGGGAAGGAGGATTCAAAATGCCAAACCATGTAAAGACCTGATGGTTTGAGTAGGTCATGGATGCTCATACATGCCATACTGAACTAACGGTAGTGCTTAGAAAAACACCACACTATTAGTTTTAAGAGACAGACTCCACCAAACAGGGTGGGGGAAGAGTCACTAGAGATAGATCCTGTATACTTTTGTTATGTGTTATAACTGCACAAGTGATTTTAAAAGTTCACTCGTGACTTGCCGCAATTCCTTACAACAAGCCAGCTTCTAACACAAAATTGATTCACAAATTTATCCAGCATAAAAACAAACTGGAAGGCCCATCTTCCCAGCACCCAGAAGTTTTTCTCTGAAGTGGCTCATCTCCAGAGGTGCACACTGTTAATCTTAGCTCTTGGGAGGTGGAAGCAAGTGGATCTTTGTGCGTTTGAGGCCAGCCTGTCTAAAGAGTGAGTTCCAGGACAGCCAGGCCTACAGAGAGGAACCGTGTCTCAGAAACAAACAAACAAACAATCATCCATTCCTAAATAAACTAAAAAGTATTGTTTGAAGACCAAGGTGGATGACGTTCCACCTAGGGCATAAAGTGCACAGAGGTAGTGTTCCTAATGCCAGCATCTGCCCTGTGTTTCCAATTGGAAAGCAAGCATTCCCCAACCAGGCTTTACTAATTTCCTCTCTGGAGTACTACAAAAACTCAGACAGGGTCTCTTCATGCCAAAGGGAGGACTGACACGCCCCTTTAAAATTACTAATATTAATTTATAGACATATTTAATTTTAAAAAAATTTCAAGGAAAATAAAGAGAAGGACTCAGAGACATTTGGGGATCTGAGCATGGCACATGCAGCTAACTAGCATCCTCCCCATGCCAATGGCCATTTGCTGTACCGTTTTGTTCGGCATCTGCTGCTGGTTAGCAAAAATTCCATTCACAGCTGTCCAGATGAATCAAATGTCCAATTAGCTTTTTTTTCCTCTCTGTGGCAGGACTCTGCCCAGAAGAAAATTTTAAAACAGAAAGCATAATAGAACAGAGTTTTATACATTTTCCTGCTGAAAACATTATTCTGTAAATTTTTGACTGTTTTAGAAAAAAAATTATAGAGAATTATCAAAATCCTCCAACAATGTCTTTTCCCCCACACGCAGTGAAGTTCAGATTTTCTATTCATTATGCTAGCTTTTCTGATAAAAAGCTTCAGTCTGTTCTTTCTTGTTCCCTAGTTCTAAAAAGCTGCCAGCATTCTAAGCTTGCCGTCTACTACACATGGAAGCTGGAGGTCTCCAATGGAAGCTTTGAAGGTGACAGTGAACTGAGCTCAGCCCAGTCTATTGATTTTCCTTAACGGTGAGAACCAGAGTTGATTTTAAAGGGTGTCTTAAGGTACTCTAAAAATAGCTAAAATTTGAACTCAGAAAAGACTCTGGAGCATAACCCAGGAACAAGATGGATGGTCCTCAATTGTTTTCAACCTTTTGAAGGTTTCCTGTTTCACTTAGAGTGGCACTGTTTGAGCCTAGCCCTACCTAGCCCTCCTCTCACCCTGCGCCTCCCTTCCCTTGGCTCCCACACCCAGACACACTAGACTATTTCAACCCTCTCTTTCAGTGAACCTGCATCCTCTTCTCCGGAGCCCTTAGCAGGGTGTGGGATTCTGTCTACCATACTTTTGATTTTGTCTACGATTAAAGGTAATTAGAGCTTAATTAATTTCCTGGGATTCATCACAGGCTCACTCCTAGCACAGTGCCTTCCCCTCAGACATCCATGAGAAAAGGCAACTTGTGAAAGGCTCCCTCACTTCAGGGTGTGGCCACACTGTGCTTTGCGGTGGGGCAGGTAGCCTCATTCTCTCTTCCCTGGGAAAAGGAGCGAACCCATGCAATGGGGCAATCCCAGTCACACTGTGACTCACATAGCACTTCCTTGGGCTCTTACCCTACATCCTTTCCCGTTCTAAAGGGGAAAATGAACATGAAACACAGAGTTGTTATTTCTTCTTGGTGGCCTAAGATCACCAGTTCCTAAGAAGCAAAAGCACTCTGATGTAGGTCCCAATGTCCTGGTCCTTCCTACCAGCCTTCCTCTTTGTCCCATCCTTTTCCCTGTCTCAGTGTCAGCTACCTCCTGCCAAAGTCTGGAGTGGATTATTTTTTTGTTTTTTGAGGAATCTACCCTAAAGGAGTAACAATACAGTTCGCTTTCACATTTGATTGAGTGTGCAGCTAAGTCAGCTTGCTAGAGGAATTGTGTTTTCAGTGCTCATTTTTAACAATTAACTAAAAGCAAAACGATTATTCAAAAGGGACCATGAAAAGAAATCAACAAAGCGCTCTCTCTCTCTCTCTCTCTCTCTCTCTCTCTCTCTCTGTCTCTCTCTGTCTCTCTCTCTCTCTCTCTCTTTCTCTCTCTCTCCCTGGAGTACTGTTCTATCCATCTTAATAAGGACAGTTGCAGGAACGAGACACATCTGTATTTTCTTCTGCCTCCAGAGACGGTTTTACATATGCTTTGCTTAATAGAAGTTCCCCCATGGTCGAAATTATTTTCCATTCACTGTCACCTCCCCGCGCCGGAGTTGATTTTTTCTGACAAGCTTCACTGTTCGCACTGCAGCCCAGATGTTTCCATGGCAGCGCGTAAGCCGGGGCTGCGGAACCAACCAACCTCTCTCTCCACGGCCACGCTGATCTTAAAGTGGTAATTGCAAGAGCAAGTTTTCCTATCATTTAGGCTTCCTTGTCTTTTTGCACGGCGATTGTATCATTCTATATCTAAACGGTAAACACCTATTTTAAATGATTGTTTAGTTGTTTCTTTTCACTCAGTAAAGGTTAAAATTAAGAAAGAGGAAGAAGATGGGGAGAAAGGGAGAGGAGGGGAGGGATCCTGATAGATGAGAGGAAGGGGAGTAAAAGAGGAGGCTACTACTGCTTTCGTTATTAATGAAAATAAATTTAAAGATCTAATACCTGTCTCACTATTAAGATACTCAGTAATTACAGCATTTCTCATTCCCATCAGCCTTCAGTTCTTCTCTCAGCATGCCTAGGAAATCTGAACATATTCCAGGGAAGAAATCCAATCAAGATGTAACTGCCAAGGTCACACAGGAGGAAATGTTCACCGCAAAGACAAGGAGGAGCGAGAGAAGTCTCCCTAGGACGTCTGCACTGTCTGCATTTGCCTCCTCAGCAATTTTCTTTCTCAGTCCCATGTTCAAAGGGAGAGCCAGGCTGCAAGGGCAGCAATGCAGCAAGGCTGAGCAAGTGTGAGCCCAGATAACTGTTGCTATCAAGGCAACTTGCAGGGAACTTGGTCTGAAGCATATTTCATAATGATGTTTGAAGCTCTCATTACGCTCTAGGGGAATTAGCATAAATGGTCGTTGATTTACATAAAGGCAAGTGTTGCAATTGCACCATGAACTTCTTTTCCAGCCCTTCATTCTTTAGCATTGTTTGTAGTAACAACAATATTTTACTTTTAACTTGTTCATTATAACTAAGAGAATTAAGAGAAACGAATTTGTGGACACACACACACAAAGATAAAATGGTGCCAGAATCAACTCAAAATCTAAATAAAGCTCCCTCTACCCCAGCCCACATTCTCTTCTTCATTATAACTTAAATTTACATTCTTCTCTCACCAACTTAGCCCTTTCTAGACACCCCAGAATCTCCTGATCTCTGGGAACATGCATGCATACATACATACATACATACATACATACATACATACATACACTTCTCACTCTCAAACATAACTTAGATGCCAGAGAGTCAAAGAAGAACAAGAGAAAGCTACTTTACATGGGTACTGTTTCATGGAGGTAGAAGATATGTATTGATGATCTCATTGAATTTCTCAAGAATTTAGCCGATGTGACATTGCACAGAATTTTGTAGACAAAGAAATTGAAGCAACTTGCCTGGGATGATACGGATGCTGGTAAGTGGTGAGATCAGTAACACACATGCCAAATCCCATTTTCTCACCATGGTAAGATAGAAAAAGTCTTGGGAATGGAATTGCAGATAGCATTAACTAGAAAAGGACAGAAAGGGTGTGACAGACCTCATGGGTTTCTAGTGAATATTTTATCCACTGTGGTCCTGGCGCTTCACTACCATGTGTGATTCCACTGCGGGCAGAAATTAGTGACCTTTTCTATCCATAATGCATTTGAGAGTATGTACAGACTTCCAAGTTGTTTAGTGTTGGATGTACATTCTTCCACCACATCTAGAGGGACAGGGACCCACAGTCAGGTGAGGTCATCTAATAATCATCTCTGGAACGTGGTAAGGGGAAACCTCCATCTCTCACTGTGTGACCTCACCTAGAGCGCTGTCATTCTCCAGGCACTGGAAGCTGTGTTGGGCTGCAGGAAGAAGTTTGGCTCCTGTAGTTGAGAATAAGGTAGATTAGATGACTCATTCCTTAATTCCTTCTGCTCTTGCTCAAGGTGTTTGTTTAAAGCTTGGAAGAAGCATCCTGCCTTCTCTTCCAAAATAAGAAAGCATAGGGCGGGAGAGATAGCTCAGCAGATAAGAGCACTGGATGCTTCTCCAAAGGACCTGGGTTCGATTTCCAGTATGGCAGCTTATAATTGTAACTCCAGTCCCAGAGAGTTCTGACCTCCGCATACACGTGGTACACATACATACATGCAGGGAAAATACCCATAAGTAATCAATAATTCTAATGAAAGAAAGAAATAAAGAAAGGAAAAAAGGAAGGAAGGGAGGAAGGAAGGAAGGAAACAAAGAAAGAAAGAAAGAAAGGAAGGAAGGAAGGAAGGAAGAAAGAAAGAAAGAAAGAAAGAAAGAAAGAAAGAAAGAAAGAAAGAAAGAAAGCAAGCAAGCAAACACAATTGATTCTTGGTCTGATCTCACTTGTCACCACTTGTCCCTCCTGTAAGAGCTGGTTCCTCTTTCCAGTTGAGTTGGGTGGCCTTACTGTGTATTCCAGCATCTTATGTTCCATAACTCACGTCAGCACACAGCACTAAGTCACCAGCACCATTTTCCTTACCCTGTTCATGAAGAGCTTGTCGCAGAAGACGAATATGCCACAGTTACTGCATTCACATCCTTCAGGAAAGTAACTGGTGTATAACAGCCATTGAGTGCTTAGAGAACATAGAAGACTGAAGTCAGTTTTGAGTGTTTTCAAACTCAAAAACATTGAAAGTGGCCTTCTATACACAGGAAAATCAGCTCCATTGTCCATGATGTTCTCATGGGGAAGAATGGAGCCAGTAGGTATTAAAACCAGGCACACAGACACATCTTAATATACTACTATATCATGTATAATATGAAATAATGTGTGTCAATTATGCCCAGGTCCACCTTATGACAGGTGTTCAAGGAAAAGCTTCTAGAATATATAGGTGAGGCTCTTGGTGATAATCTACCATCTTCTGGCCTCTCCTGTTTCTATTTGCGATTTGTCAGCATACTTTGGGGTGTATTTGGAAGGAACCTCCTTTATGTCTTATTTCATTATCTCCTTCTTTCTCTCTTTACCTCTCTCTCCTTCTCCTCTCCCCTTCTCTCTTTAGTAGTTTTACTCTGTAGTGTATAGATGTAGGTTTTTGATACATATTATACACGCTTATAGCATTACTTGAAAATATGACTTCATTTTATGAAATCATATCTCGAAAATCTTAGCCTCATTTCTCTTTCCTTCTTTTCAAGACTCTGGCTACATGCACACCAGACAGTTCTACCACACCTGCCCATGCTCTTAATCTTAGTGTTCTTGTATTCTTCTGATCTTTCAGTCTACTGATTTCCTCTTCAGCTTTGGTTAATTTGTTATGAAACAATTTAGCTTAATTTCAGTTCTAGTATTTGGTTAGTTCAATGTGGTTTTCTTGTTGTTTATTCTTTTTCCTAGAATCTAATTCTCTACTGAAATTCTCCATTTGGGTATCTAATTTTCTCAACACACTAATTATAAAATTCAAGCCTTAAAAATTCCAACCACCTTTGAGTTTACATCTGTGGTCTGATATATATACACACACATACATTACACATGTTTGTAAGTGTGTATGTGCGTGTGCTTGTTTAAGCCTCATCATTTGCCTGTTTTTGTTTTGTTTTATTTTGTGTTGCTGAAGCCTAAATAATGTGTTAGAAAAGTTACGGCTAACTTGTTGCTATAAAATAAAATTTTAATTATTTTTTTTCAGCAATCAAGTGGCATCATCCTGCTCAGCTCTGTGACCTTTCTTTTCTATGGATCTCTTCTCAAGCACTTGCTCCTTTGATAGCTCTCTAATGCCTTTACAGTTACACACACACACGCGAGGAGAGAGAGAGAGAGAGAGAGAGAGAGAGAGAGAGAGAGAGAGAGAGAGAGAGAAACTTATCTTTAAAACATATCATGGAACATTTCATATACGAACCACACATACAAAGTCAAGGATGGTGACAGACAACTGTAATCTCAGCATTTAAATGACCTTGGCAACAAAATTATAAGCTTGGGCTATATAAGCAAGACCCTCTTTTAAAAATAGCAACAATATACTAATCACAGAATCACGGTACTCTGTTCCTACTCCCAATGATCCCATAATGAAAAGTGAATACAATACATCTTCAAGTCTTCAAAATCTCAACTGTTCCAAGATTGTTCAAAGTTTAAGTTCAAAGTCTCTTCAGAGAACTCTCTGAGTATCAAAGTACAATGGCATGGAGCAGACATTCTAGTTCCAAAAGGGAAGAGTGGGAGACTATCAAGGAAGCGTTGGACCAAAGCACAAAGAAAACCCAAGAGAATACATTTTCGGTCCTGAAGGTACAGACATGGGTCCTGGGGTATCAGCAGCATGATGGTAGCCCAAAGAGGGTTTAGTTACCTCTACCTTTTTGCCTTTCTTTCTGAAGACCATGTAGCTATTTTTGTGTACTGGCTTCTTTCATTGCCCACAACTTTCCTTGACTAACAGCCCACATCCCTGGGTCTCTAACTTCCTGGGATCTTGTTATAGTTTGAATGTGGAATGTCCTCTATAAATCATGGGTTAAAAATGTTGTTCCAGTCACTTAGAATATAAGAGGTATTTTCATAATATTTTATCACCACAATGAAACATTACTTTGGTCTTTATATCCATTGAACAAGAAATTCAGATTACCTCCAATCTGTTGGAACAGGAATTTTCATTGAAATAATTAATTGTTGTAACTCATATGCATCTTATTTCCACATGTAATTTGATTGGGATAATTTTATCTTCATTCCTTTCCCTATGCTATACTGTTTTCAGAAATTTTACTCCATTTTTGGTTTTATAGCACACACTATCCAAGCTGCAGAGAAGAATGAGATCACAGAATCACAGTTGTATAATTTAGAGACGTGAGTTGATGATCAGGATTTATTTTGCTGAGCTTCACTATGGGTCTGGAAACCTTTTATAAGTTTCATGCAGGACTCATAGCATTGTATTTTACTCACCATTAAGATCTTTCTGTTAAAAAAAAAAAAACGGTTCCCAGCATGTGCCTCTGTTTTGGGAGGGTGAAGGATCTTTAGGAGATGAAGCACAGGGAGGAAGGAGGTTACTAGAGTGGAGGCCTTATGTGGGCTAGCTCTCACCCGGTTCCCAGCCCAGGTTCTTTCTCCTCATTCCTATCCACAGAGATGTGAACAAATAGCCTCACACTCCTACTGCCATGGACCTAGAAGCTTCTGTCTCCCTGCCCTCAAGCTCATGTGAAATATATATCTTATTACGGGGAAACCCTGAAAACAAGGATAATAAAGGAAACCATTGAAATGGTTTGTGCCAACGGTAATAATGGCTTGGTTCGGGACGACGGATACAAGCAAAGCAGAGAAGGCAAGGGTTCAAAACACACTTCATGTTTTGGGAGACATGAATAAGTGTAAGAAAAGAAGTATGTCTCCACATTGTTCTCTACAGTTTTAGGAATATCTTAGAGCAACTCCACCCAAGTAAACACTTTGAGTTTGCTCTGAATCTGCATAATGGCCTTAAGAGGACTGTAAAAATCCTAATAAAATACAATAATTTACATTTGTATTTAAGAGATATTTAATGAATAATAAACGAAGCAAAGAGTAAGCAATTTGTACTGGTTGACTCATTACAAAAGTTTATGACAGGATGCCTTAAACTTCTGAGTCCATCAATTTGGTACTAGATACGTAAATACTAATGCCATTTTTAAATTAAATGTTATATGCCATTAAAACTGCAAATTACATCCAAGCTTACTCATGAATTAGGCAAAATGTTAAAAAGTTAAGAAGAAATGAAAAACAGATCCATATAACAGGAAAAAAAACAATTTTGGTTATGCATACCTGTTCCACATTATATAAAAAAGAAATATTACACACAAAACAAAATAATGTCAGATCTTCAGTTATATTAAGATAATAAACTCTTATAGGTCTGCACACATCGTGAAAACAAAGGACAAGGGCCAGAGATGCAGCTTACTGATGGAGCACTTGACTAACACAGGCAAAGCTCTGGAGTTTGTCCCCAGCCCTGCAAAACACACAAGAAAAGCAAATGACAAACTCGTCGAGACACCATGAGCAGTACAAAAGCCAAGATATACAAATCAGCCTAGATGGTAATCAACAGAGAGATGGAGACATAAGAAATAGTATAAATGCACAATGGAGTTGGATGTACTAAGGCATACTATATATGCACAATGGAGTTGTATGTCATAAGGAATACTATATATGCACAATGGAGTTGTATGTCATAAGGAATACTATATATGCACAATGGAGTTGTATGTCATAAGGCATACTATATATGCACAATGAAGTTGTATTCTGTCATAGAGAAGAATCAAATCACATCATTTGCATAAAATGCAGACTCAGAGAGACAAATATGGTCATTTTCTCTCATACATGGAATCTACTTTTTAATATAAAAATTGACATACACATTTATGTGGCATGAGAATAGGGTCTCTGGAAGAGGGGGTCTAAAGGAAAAAGAATGAACAACAGAGGGTAATGAGGGGAAGAAAGAAAATATCACACATTTCCTCTCATATGAGAAATCTAAAATTAACTATACTTAGGTGTACATCTAGTATACATATATACATAAATACATGGCACGAATGCAGAAGGGACACCATTTGGAGAAGGGGAAGGAACTAATGAGAAGGAACAGAAGAGAAAGAGGAGGAACATGTGTGAGCACAGGAGAATTACATAGATAAGTGAAAATGTCAACAGATGCCCATCATTATTGTATGCTAAGTAAAACTTACTACCAAAAAGAATATTAAAAGGATAAATATAGCATACCTTTCTCACATGTGAAAACTAGATTATATATCTAATATATATAGTATTAAAGTAAAACTGATCTATAATGGGGGAGCAAGGGTTCTAAAGAAAGAGGAAGGAGAAAAGCAGGACAGGGTAATGGGAGAGAAAAAGACAATTCTGTTCTCTCTTATAGTCAGAACCTAGATTTATGTGTGTGTGACGTGAAAGAGGACTATTTGGAGCCAGTAAGCAGACCAAAGAGAAGAGAGGAAAAGGGAATGGGGGACATTTGGGGACCTGAACAAAGGATAATGACATAGTGTGTGAAACATAATAATGAAGCCACTAATTTGTATGCAGACTAAAAAAATAGACAAATCTTAAGTAAATACTATAAGCAGTTGTAGCATGAGGGGCCTGCTAGCCGGGGTTTCTGTCCCACTCGGTCCCCCTAGCCATTTAGCCCCAAAGAAAATCACACAGAGAGGTCTATATTAGGTTATAAACTGATTGGCCCATTAGCTCAGGCTTCTTATCAGCTCTTGTAGCTTATATTAACCCATTATCCTTATCTATGTTAGCCACATGGCTTAGTACCTTTTTCAGCAGGGCAGGTCACATCCTGCTTCTTCGGTGGTCTGCGTAGGAATGCCGGGAGAGCTTCCTGCTTCCCAGAATTCTCCTGGTCTAATAGCCCGCCTCTACTTCCTGTCTGGTTGACCCACCTATACATCCTGGCTAATGGCCAATCAGTGTTTATTTAAATCATGATTGACAGAATGCAGAAAATTCTCCCACACCAAGCAATATTAAGCAATAAGCAAGCAATAGACTCGAAAGATACATAACACACACATTTACCAGCTATGGAGAGAGAGGCAAAGATGGAGAGAGGACACTTATACAAGTCAAGAAAAAGTAAAACACTTTGTCCAATCGAAAAGTAGAACAGGTGAGCAGGCAGCTTATATAAAAGGGGAAATAGGCAATAAACCCACTCAAATGCTTGACTTCATGACAGTAAATGATCTGAAAAAAAGTAATCAGGTTTCTAAGTTAATTGTTGCTTTTCCCTCCTTGCTTTAAATTTTATATTATTTTATGTGTCTAGGTATTTTGCCTGCATGTCTGTCTGTCCACCACATGCATGCCTGATGCCTACAGAGGTCAGAAGAAGGTGTTGAGACAGTTGTGAGCTGGCATGTGGGTGCCAGGAGTCAAACCTGGGTCCTCTGGAAGAGCAGCCAATGCTCTTAACCTGAGTCATTTCTCCAGCCCAACCAGAAATTTTTTTAACTTTCAAAAAGAACAAATATTTACTTAAGTTCTTGACAAGGGTATGAAGAGATACAAAAGTTCTTATACACACTTACTGGGGAGATAAATTGATGCAAGTTTTACAGAAATAAGTCTGACAAACTTCAAATAATTATATTCTCTTGTAAGAGCTTCTCGTAAAAATATTGGTACTTGAGACACTTCTGTTAACAAGAACAGTCGGCCAGAAGCAGAACTGCAGATGCTGAAAAGCAAGGAAACAAATTCCTTGAAGGAAGCCATTTTAAGAAGCCAGAATACCTTTAATTGCTTTGTCTTCCAGGGTCACCTCAGTATTGTCAGTGAACCCGATAGGACAGAGAGAGCTGCGGAAAGAAGCTCCACTGGGCGCAGAAGCCAGGAGCAAACCCAGCCCTGAAAGCCAACCCAGTCCTGGGACACTGATTGAGCCGACAACCTGACTCAGAGTCCGCGACCTCCACCGAACTGGAGTGGGACTGAACCAGTTATCTAAGACAAAGACAGAACAAGCTCCACCAGAGGCAGACGCCAGGAGCAAACCCCGTCCAGGAACACGAGCAGATCAGGATTGACCCAGCGACCAGATCCAGAATCAGCAATCACCACCAGAACAGGTCTAACTCCAAGCCAGGGACTTCTGCAAGAGGAGATCCAGACCAAGATTTACAGAAACAGATCAAAGCCAGCAGCCTAGACCAAAATAGGCTTGAGACAGCAAACTCCAAGGGAGCAGACCAAAATACTGGAGCACTGAGCTACCTCCAGGAACAGGAATAACCAACGGGGTAACTAGAACTGTGACACCGACAGTACCACTAGGAAAACCATCTTAGCTTTTGATCTATGGGCACCTGGAGGATTATTCAACAGAATCTCAGACAGCACCAACCACACCTATTAGAGGAAAAGATGAGTAGAAAAGGTAAGGTCACAAGCTACACCACAAGGAGCAACACAATACCAGTGAAACCCAAAGACACTACAAAAGTAAGATCTGAACACTAAATATGGATGACCCAGAAGAAAATGACCTAAAAAATAACCACAAGAGAATATCTGAAATTATTAAAGATGAATTGAGAAATTACCTTAAAGAAATGGAAGAAAAAACAAACAAAAAATTGGAAGATATCAGCAAATCACTTAAAGCAAACCAAGAAAAAGAACTCAAACATATAACAGAAACTATTCAGGACTTGAAAACTGAGATAGAAAAAATAAGGAAAACACAAGCAGAAGGAATTATAGAAAAAGAAATCATGAGGAAAAGAACAGGAACCACAAATGCAAGTACGAACAACAGAATACAAGAAATGGAAGAGAGAATCTCAAGTGCGGAAGATAAAATAGAGGAAATAGACTCATCAGTTAAAACATTAAATCTAACAAAAGCTTAACCCAAAATATCAATGAAATATGGGACAACATAAAAAGGCCAAATCTTAGAATAATAGGTATAGAAGAAGGAGATGAAAGTCAACTCAAAGGCATAGAAAATTTATTTAACAAAATCATAGAAGAAAACTTTCCCTACCTAAAGAAAGATATGCCTATGAAGATACAGGAAGCTTACAGAATACCAAATAGACTGGATCCAAAAAAAAAAGTCCTTTCGCCACATAATAATCAAAACACTAAACATACAGAGTAAAGAAAGAATATTAAGAGCTGCAAAGGAAAAAGGACAAGTAACATATAAAGGTAGACCTATCGGGATTACACCTGACTTCTCAGTGGAGACAATGAAAGCCAAGTCATGGTCAAGCATTATGCAGACATTGAGAGATCATGGATGCCAGCCCAGACTACTATACCCAGCAAAACTGTTGATTACCGTAGAAGGACAAAACAAGATATTCCATAACAAATCTAGATTACACCAATACCTAGCCACAAAGCCAGCCCTACACAAAATACTAGAAGGAAAACTTCAATCCAAGGAAGATGGCTACACCAACAAAAACACAGACGATCGATGATCTCATTACAATAATTCCCAAAGAAGAAAAAAAAAAACGCACAAAATAACATCACCAATGATGAAAACCAAATTAACAGGAGAGAGCAACCACTGGTCATTAATATCCCTTAATGTAAATAGACTCAACTCACCCATAAAAAGGCACAGGCTAACAGATTGGATACGAAAACAGAACCCATCCCTCTTCTGCATACAAGAAACGCATCTCAACCTCAAAGACAGACATAGTAAAAGGAAGGGAAAAAATATACCAATCAAATGGACCTAAGAAATAAGCAGGTGTAGCTATCTTAATATCTAACAAGATAGACTTAAAGCTAAAATCAGTCAAAACAGACAAAGAAGGATATTTCATATTCGTCACAGGGAAAATCCATCAAGAGGAAATTTCAATACTGAACATCTATGCTCCAAATACAAGGGCACCTACATATGTCAAAGAAACACTTCGAAAGCTTAAATCATATATTATACCCCACACACTGATAGTGGGAGACTTCAACAGTCCCCTCTCACCACTGGACAGGTCAATCAGACAAAAATAAACAGAGAAATAAGAGAACTAACAGATGTTATGACTCAAATGGACTTAACAGACATCTATAGAATATTCCATCCAAACAGAAAAGAATATACCTTCTTCTCAGCACCTCATGGAACCTTCTCAAAAATTGACCACATACTCGGTAACAAAACAAACCTCAACAAATACAAAAAAATTGGAATAATCAAATGTACCTTATCAGATCACCATGCTTTAAAACTAGAAGTCAACAGCAATACCAGATCCAGAAAACTCACAAACACATGGAAATTAAACAGTGCTCATCTGAATCATCAATGGGTCGAGGAAGAAATAAAAGGGGAAATTAAAGACTTCCTAAAATTCAATAAAAATGACCACACAACATACCCAAATTTATGGGACACAATGAAAGCAGTGTTAAGAGGCAAGTTCATAGCACTAAATGCCTACATAAAGAAGCTGGGAAAATCCCACATTACTGAATTAACAGAAAAATTGAAAACTTTAGAACAAAAAGAAGCAAATTCACCTAAGAGAACTAGTCGGCAGGAAATAATCAAACTGAGAGCTGAAATCAACAAAATAGAAACAAAGAAAACAATACAAAGAATCAATGAGACAAACAGTTGGTTCTTCAAGAAAATCAACAAAATAGACAAACCTTTATCCAAACTAACCCAAAGGTAGAGAGAGAATATCCAAATTAACAAAATCAGAAATGGAAAAGGGGACATAACAACAGACACGGAGGAAATACAGAGGATCATCAGGTCATATTTTGAAAACCTGTACTCCACAAAATTGGAAAACTTAAAGGAAATGGACAACTTTCTGGATAAATATCACTTACCAAAATTAAATCAAGACCAGATAAGCAAATTAAACAGACCTATAACTGCTGAAGAAATAGAAACAGTCATCAAAA
>PVIU01016914.1:0-43514 GCA_004026605.1 Ondatra zibethicus
GCTACATTAAGATAAGGGTTACCCTGCAGTATTGAACCAGCGCTACATTAAGATAAGGGTTACCCCGCAGTATTGAACCAGCGCTACATTAAGATAAGGGTTACCCTGCAGTATTGAACCAGTGCTACATTAAGATAAGGGTTACCCCGCAGTATTGAACCAGCGCTACATTAATATAAGGGTTACCCTGCAGTATTGAACCAGTGCTACATTAAGATAAGGGTTACCCCGCAGTATTGAACCAGTGCTACATTAAGATAAGGGTTACCCTGCAGTATTGAACCAGCGCTACATTAATATAAGGGTTACCCTGCAGTATTGAACCAGTGCTACATTAAGATAAGGGTTACCCCGCAGTATTGAACCAGTGCTACATTAAGATAAGGGTTACCCCGCAGTATTGAACCAGCGCTACATTAAGATAAGGGTTACCCTGCAATATTGAACTGGTGCTCTTGCCTGTGAGCCCTGGAGAAAGATCTTTCAGATCCATAGTGTGCTGTTATCCCTTACGGTACAAATGCTGTGCCACAGAACTCCTGGACTTTGTCAAAAGGCTGGATTTGGTTCATAGCAGTGCTTCATTTGGCCTTTTACAATACTTACAATCATTTTGAACTAACAGTTTGAAATTGGAAGCTCACATTCCACCCCTCTTAATCCCTGATTTTTTTGCACCTCTCAAAAGGGTTTGGGAACCCTGAGCTCGCATTATCACACTTTCATTATTGAACATGAATGATTTCTTTGATAGGAAATTATGTCTCTCTACCATTGTCTTTATTGGAAGTATGCAAACATATGACAAAGCTGTACCTTTGAGTCACATTCTTTATGTAGTCTGTTACCTTCTTGCATATTTAGATATTTTACTGCCATGTCTCCCACTGTGGATATAAGGAACTGCTGGTCGCTCTAAGTACTAAAGGTTCTCACAGCCTACTTCTTGCTGGGTTGATTTTTTTCTCCTCACCACTGGTGCATGGTGGCGCAAGGGAAAAGTGGGAGCGCAGAAAGAGTGGAGAAAGAGTGTGCCAGTTTTCCAGCTCAAAGTGTGGGTATTGTATGATATTTAGGAAGCAGACCAAGCAAGAGTAATTTTGGGTAAGAGGAATTATATAATGCAGGAAAGGGACACACATACTGAAGGGTGACATGAAGTTAATTATTCTTTTGGTTTCAACTTTGTCATTTTTTAATTTCTTTTTTTGGATAAGTGTGGATAAGTGTACACAAATATGGTTGATAGTGAAAGAATAAAACCATCGGTGAAGTTCCACAGCTCCAGGATGCCCATATGAAAGTTCACTGACAAATGTAGACTGTGAGACTGGTGGTTGTTTGAGCAACCACCTTAACTTAGCTGTGAAGTGCTTTTATTTGTGGGTTTGTCACAATAAGGTGGTTTTTATTTAAAAAGTGCCAGTGTTTGATTCTTAATTCCTGTCCCAGCACTTCTAAAATTGGCTTACCAGGTCGTGAAATTATCTTTTGATTTATCAGCTGCAGAACAAAAGCTATAAAGATAATAAAACTCATTAGAGAAGAAATGTAATATAGGAGTCAAACAAAGGTAAGAGCTAATTATTTTAAAACATAAGGTTGGTAAGCCTCTATGGAAACAGGTCTGGAGAAAAACATGAGCAGCACAAAAGTAAACAGCAGTGAGGAGTAAAGAAAATGTGAGAAAGTGCAGAGTAGTGGGCACAGACATGTTAGATACACCTTGAACCACCCAAAGTCAATAGACTTGAAAATTTAGATGATATAGTTATATTCCAGAAAAATCACTAAATCTGACCTCCAAAAGGAGACCATATGACTACCTGCTTTGTTATTCTGTTAATGCCATTCATGAGTGCTGTATTATATAATTTCTACCCCACCATCTTCCCCTACAGCCCCTCTCATGTCCCCTTAACTACTTCTCCTATTCATAATCTCATAAGTATTTTTATACACCACACATACACACACACACACACACACACACCTGCACTCATTTTATTGCATATATATATATTAGGGCCGACACAGGATTGAATGATTCATCCCTGGAGAAGACTAATTCTGCCAGTCTTAGTAGTCATTAACATATTTAGAGACTTAATGGAAATCACTCACAAATTCTGCCAAATCACTCACAAATTCCAATAACAGGAAGATAGCTTTTATACTCTCTCATTAGATTCTACACATCTTTTATAAAAAGTTAATGTATTTTAACACACACATATATATGTGTGTGTGTGCATGTGTGTGTGTGTTGTCTGCAAACATGGATGGGCACCACACAAATGGAGGTCGGAGGGATCAGAAGAGGACTTTGGGTCTCCTAAAACTGCAGATAGTTGTGAACTGCTATGTGGGTTCTGGAAACTAAAAGTGGGTTCCCTGCAAGAGCTCTTCACCAATGAGCCACTTCTCTTCCTCCAAATTCTACAAATATTGATCCTGAAGCTGAAAAAATAATAAAGAGATATAGGGTGCTATCGTATGACAATTGTCCAAAACTCCTAAACCAGTGGTTCTTAACCTGTGAGTCATAAGCCCTCTGTGGCCAAATGACTCTTCCACAGGGGCTGTCTAAGACCATCAGGAAAACACAGGTATTTACATTATGATTTGTAACAGCATCAAAATTACAGTTATGAAGTAGCAATGATAATAACTTTATGGTTGGGGGTCACCACAGCATGAGGAACTGTATAAAGGGTAGTAGCTTTAGGAAGGTTGAGAACCACTGTCCTAAACAAAATAGTACCTAGCCAAAGCTAACAATACATCGTATAATGAACAATGACTGTTTTTTATTTCAAGAATGAAAATTGTTTCATAGTGTTAAAGATAATTTACTGATTTTTAAAAATTTTATGGTGAATTACATTCTGGAAATATAAAATAGTCATTCATTATATGATGTTAGCATCATACTTTAAATATAATTCCCTATGTTATATTTATAATAGTATAACTATAAAAGATAACTGTGAACAATTGGGAAAGTTTGTGATTGAAAATTATTAGTATAGATTGAAGAAAACAAATACAAACTCAATCCAAATAAGATTATTTATCCAAAACATTACAGTAAACATTTTCTTTCTTTTTTTAAAGTAGTATCTATTTATTTTTTTCTCTTTTTTTCCATTCAAAAATTTACACTCCCCCCCTTCTCCCATTCCCCTCCAGCTCCCCCACTATCCCTCTCCCTCCCCCTCCATCCTTAAGAGAGGGCAGGATACCCTGCCCTATGGGAAGTCCGAGGACCTCCCCCCTCCATCCAGGCCTAGGAAGGATGTTAACTAGGGTCTCAAAAGGCCAATACATGCAGAAGAGACAGGTTCCAGTGCCATTATGGATGGCTTCTCAGTCCGCCCCCATTGGCAGCCACATTCAGAGAGTCCTATTTGATCTCATGTTCATTCAGACCCAGTCCAGCTGGATTTGGTGAGCTCCCTTTAGATCAGGCACACTTTCTCAGTGGGTGGACCAACCCCTCGTAGTCCCGACCTCCCTGCTCATCTTCTCCCTTCTTCTGCTCTTCAACTGAACCTTGGGAGCCCAGTCCATTGCTCTGATGTGGATGTGGGTCTCTGTCTCTATCTCCATCCATCGGAGGAAATTTCTATGGTGATATTCAAGATATTCATCAGTGTGACTAAGGTACAAGGCCAGTTCAGGCACCCTCTCCTCTGCTGCCCAAGGACCTAGCTGGGGACATCCCCATGGACACCTGGGATCCCTTCTAGAGCCAAGTCTAGTGCCAACCCTAAAATAATCCCTAAATGTAGTTATCTTCTTCCTTGCTACAATATCTGCCCTTTTCCCATCTCCACCCTCCTACTTCCCCAAGCTCTCCCCAGTCCTTCCCTTTTCCCTTCTCCTTCCCTCTCTCCCCTTTCCCATACCCAACCCCTGCCCCTACCCCTACCCCCGTGCTCCCAACTTTTGCCCAGCGATCTTGTTTGCTTCCAATTTCCAGGAGGATCTATGTATGTTTTTCTTTGGGTTCACCTTGCTATTTGGCTTCTCTAGGCTTGTGAACTATAGACATAATGTCCTTTGTTTATGGCTAGAAGCCACTAATGAGTGAGTACATACCATATTCATCTTTTTGGGTTTGGGTTATCTCACTAAGGATAGTGTTTTCTATTTCCACCCATTTGCATGGAAAATTCAAGATGTCATTGTTTTTTACCGCTGAGTAGTACTCTAATGTATGTATATTCCACACTTTCTTTATCCATTCTTCCATTGAGGGGCACCTCGGTTGTTTCCAGGTTCTGGCTATTACAAATAATGCTGCTTTGAACATAGTTGAACAATGCTTTTGTAGTACGATTGTGCATCTCTTGGGTATATTCCCAAGAGTGGTATTGCTGGATCTTGAGGTAGGTTGATTCCCAATTTCCTGAGAAACCACCACACTGATTTCCAAAGTGGTTGCACAAGTTTGCATTCCCACCAGCAATAGATGAGTGTTCCCCTTACTCCACATCCTCTCCAGCATAGGGAATCATTGGTGTTTTTGATTTTAGCCATTCTGACAGGTGTAAGATGGTATCTCAAAGTTGTTTTGATTTGCATATTCCTGATGGCTAAGGAAGTTGAACATGACCTTAAGTATCTTTTGGCCAATTGAACTTCTCTGCTCAGTTCAGTACCCCATTTTTAATTGGGGTATTTAGATTTTTAATGTCTAGTTTCTTGAGTTCTTTATATATTTTGGAGATCAGACCTTTGTCTGATGTGGGGTTGGTAAAGATCTTCTCCTATTCAGTAGGATGCCTTTTTGTCTTAATGACTGTGTCCTTTGCTTTACAGAAGCTTCTCAGTTTCAGGAGGTCCCATTTATTCATTGTTGCTCTTATTGTCTGTGCCACTGGGGTTATACATAGGAAGTGGTCTCCTGTGCCTATGTATTGCAGGCTACTTCCCACTTTCTCTTCTATCAGATTCAGTGTGGTCAGATTTATATTGAGGTCTTTAATCCATTTGGATTTGAGTTTTGTGCATGGTGATAGATAAGGATCTATTTTCATTCTCCTACAGGTTGACATCCAGTTATGCCAGCACCATTTGTTAAAGATGCTTTCTTTCTTCCATTGTATAATTTTAGCCTGTTTGTCAAATATGAGGTGTTCATAGGTTTGTGGATTAATATCCGGGTCTTCAATTTGATTCCATTGTTCAACGTCTCTGTTTTTATGCCAATACCAAGATGTTTTCATTACTGTAGCTCTGTAATAGAGTTTGAAGTCAGGTATGGTAATACCTCCGGAAGTTCCTTTATTGTATAGGATTGTTTTGGCTATCCTGGGCTTTTTGTTTTTCCATATAAACTTAGTTATTGTTCTCTCAAGGTCTGTGAAGAATTTTGTTGGGATTTTGATGGGGATTGCATTGAATCTATAGAATGCATTTGGTAGAATTGCCATTTTTACTATATTGATCCTACCTATCCAGGAGCATGGGAGATCCTTCCATTTTCTGGTATCCTCTTCAATTTCTTTCTTCAAGGCCTTAAAGTTCTTGTCAAATAGATATTTCACTTCCTTGTTTAGTGTTACCTCAAGATACTTTATGCTATTTTTGGCTATCGTGAAAGGTGATGTTTCTCTGATTTCCCTCTCTGCTTCTTTATCCTTTGTGTATAGGAGGGCTACTGATTTTTTTTGAGTTGATCTTGTATCCTGCCCCATCACTGAAGGTATTTTCAGCTGTAGGAGTTCTTTGGTAGAGTTTTTGGGGTCACTTATGTACACTATCATTTCATCTTCAAATAAAAGTTTGACTACTTCCTTTCGAATTTGAATCCCTTTGATCTCCTTATGTTGTCTTATAGCTATTGTTAGAACTTCAAGCACTATATTGAAGAGATATGGAGAGAGCAGACAGCCTTGTCTTATTCCTGATTTTAGTGGAATCGCTTTGAGTTTCTCCCCATTTGATTTGATGTTAGCTGTCACTTGCTGTATATTGCTTTTATTATATTTAGATATGATCCTTGTATTCCTAATCTCTCTAAGACTTTTATCATAAAGGGGTGTTGAATTTTGTCAAATGCTTTTTCAGCATCTAATGAAATGATCATATGGTTTTTTTCTTTCAGTTTATTTATATGATGGATTACATTGATAGATTTTCATATGTTGAACCAGCCCTGCATCTCTGGGATGAAGCCTACTTGATCATAATGGATGATGTTTTTGATGTAATCTTGGATTCGGTTTGCCAATATTTTATTGAGAACTTTTACATCGATGTTCATGAGTGAGATTGGTCTGTAATTCTCTATCTTGGTTGAGTCTTTGTGTGGTTTTGGTATCAGGGTAAATGTAGCTTCATAAAAAGAATTTGGCAATGACTCTTCTGTTTCTATTATGTGAAACACAGTAAGGAGTATAGGTATTAACTCTTCTTGGAAGTTCTTGTAGAATTCTGCATTAAAACCATTTGGCCTGAGCTCTTTGCTTGGGAGGTTTTTGACGAGAGCTTCTATTTCCTTGGGACTTATAGGTTTATTTAAATTGTTCACCTGGTCTTGATTTAATTTTGGTATATGATATTTATGCAAAAAGCTATCCATTTCTTTTACATTTTCCAGTTTTGTGGCATGCAGGCTTTTGTAGTAAGACCTAATGATTCTCTGAATCTCCTCAGTGTCTGTTGTTATGTCCCCCCTTCATTTCTGATCTTGTTAATTTGCGTGTTCTCTCTCTGCCTTTTGAGTAGTTTGGATAGGGGTTTGTCGATCTTGTTAATTTTCTCAAGGAACCAGCTCTTTGTTTCATTGATTCTTTGGATTGTTTTTTGTGTCTCTATTTTGTTGATTTCAGCCCTCAGTTTGATTATTTCCAGTCTTGTACTCTTCCTGGGTGAGTCTGCTTCTTTTTTTTCTAGAGTAAGATCTTTTCTTTTCAAAAAATTTATTTATTTTTTATTTATGTGCATTGGTGCTTTGCCTACATGTAGGTCTGTGTAATATGTTGGAGTTACTGACAGTTGTGAACTGCTGTGAGGGTGTTGGAAATTGAACCTGCGACCTTTGGAAGAGTAGCCTACAGAGCCATCTCTCCAGCACTTTGGGTTTTCCCTTTTGAGGTGAGGATAAAGGTTATGTTTCACTATTCAATACATTAGTCAAGATCCTAGTCAACAAAAATAGGTAAAATCTACAAAATATAAAAAATAAAGTGACAAAATTATAATTATTAAATAGCAATAGCAAATTTTAGCAAGAATTTAAGAACTTATGAATTATTTATCAAAGCTGTGAGTGTTTCAATGGTCTATTTAGCTCAATCATTTTCTACCTTATGTATCATTTAGAGCAAATTAAACATTTGAATGTTAAAAAGAAATCCAGAACAGTGCGTATCAAGTATCTAAGAAAATATCTAACCAAAGTGTATAAAACTCAATATATTATTAAGGAAAAGCTAGTAAGATGTAAATTAATAGAATGGTGTTTCCTTCAGTATTTCAATTCTTTCCAAAATAATTTAAATTTAATGCCAAACCAATCAAAATGCCAGTATCTTCTAACATGCTTTCACATATGTGTAACCACTTAGAGTTATTTTAAAATTTGTTTCAAAGCCAGACACCACGGGCAAGGCAATACTGCTGATCATTCAGGTAAGAGGATTACATTGCCAGAGGTCAAGATTATATATAAAGATATGAGTAATTCAATTGGTACATTATGAAAAATACTATCCTTGGAGTTCAGCTTGAGATGTTTCATTGGCTATTTTTACTTAGTTAAAAATATTTTTGCCATTTTCAAATCCAACCCATTTTATTCTTTTGCTTTCTTATTTCAGCATTAAATCCAGAATATATGAATTTAGAAGGCACTCCTGTACTGAAAGGACTGTTATTTGGTTTCTATATTTTCTTGAGACTGTGATAATTAGCTTCTTCATTTTTTCACATTAAAATGTCTCAGACAATGGTAGAGATGCTGATAAATTATAAGTAGAATAATATTTTAAAAAGTGTATCAAAATTCTTAACTAAGATGGACATGGGCTGGACATGGCGGTTGAGGCTTGTAAACTCGGCTGCTTGGCTAGCTGAGGCAGGAGAATGATAAGTTCAAGGGCAGCCTGGGTTATAGAGTGTATTAGTCACCTTCCTATGGCTGTGACAACGACCAACACCAACTTAGAGAATAAAGAGCTTATTTGAGTTTATGGTTCCAGAGAGTTGATAATGGAGAAGGAGGCATGTCAGCAGGTAGGAGTGGTGGCGGGAGAAAGAAGCTGAGAAACCATGTCTTAGTCCAGACACAGGAAGCAGAATGAGGGAACCAGAAGTGGAGTATGACTATAAATTCTCAATGCTCCCTGCCCATCCCCCAGAGATGTACTCCATCAGCAAGATTCCATACACTAAATGTTTCACAGCGTCCCCCAAAAGTGACACCAACTGGACACCAAGTGTTCAAATACATGAGCCTATGGGGGAGATTTCTTATTCAAATCATAAAACAGAGTGAGTTTAAGGCCAGTCAGGGCAACTTAATCAGATCCTGCTTCAAAATAAAGTGAAAACAGGGCTGCAGACATAGATCACTGGTAGAGTACTGGTCTGGTGTTGCCCAAAGCCCCAGGTTCAATGCACAGTACTGGAAACAACAAACAAAACAAATCATAAAATCACCAAACTACAACATAAAAATCTACAGGGTGCAGAGCTTTATAATCAATTTTGGTAAACTATTTCACCAGATTAATTCATGCACATCTTTGAGTAATGTGAGAAAGCAGAACTGATCACTAGAAGTCATTATTTACTTATAATTATTTGCTTTCAAATTCTTCAAATTTGTTCATTAAATATAGCTTCAAGAATGGGTGATCAAGAAAATGTTAGTTATACCTATTAATTATAACATAAAGATAAACCATTATGGCCAAATAAAGAAATGTGATCAGAATTAATATATCTATGAGAATTTATAAATATTTGAATGATAGATTAAATCTAACAATGTTTTGACTGTTAATGTGCAACAAGTGTTTAAGGAAGTGCCCACTCAAAATTGTTGCTGTCCTTAGGAAGCATCACCACCATAACTATCCAGACACAAAGTATACATCTCAGTGAACTTCTATACAGTTAGAACAATCTGTCTGATATGGTGGAAATTCACATCACACCTTCACTATGGGAAACATGGTATTAACATGCACTTTATCTAATGTACTGGATGACATAACAGAGATCTAGAATCAGACTGGAAGCAATCAGGTTTAACAAGATGGAGTGTGGTAGGAGCTCTTGTAAATTGTCTCAATAAATCTGAAAAGTAACTGTATAAATACAAAATAGGCAATATGTCTCTTAACATTAATGTATACGACGAGAACTATAACTCTTTGTCAGTCGTGAATTTGGTGTAAATCATTGATGTGATATGTTTGCTTAAAACTTGCTAATGCAACATAATGCACAGACTTATCCATTTTCTCCAAGGAAGCTCTTGTTTCTAGAAAAATGGAAGTCCGAAGAGGAACTAGTGTAGGCTTGTCTGAGAGGAAGACTATGGGTTTCAACACAGCATTTTCACAGCCAGGAATGCTTCATTTTATTTTAAGATGTGTTTCAATGAGTGTCTCCAGTTGATCTCAGCTGGAGGTAGGTTGCACTTTCTCTTCTTTCCTTAGCTAAAGCCTACCAAATCATCTCCAGTCCCACGCTTTTTCTTGTGTGCACAAATCAGGTTTTCCAGTCTGGCTTTTGAGTAATTTTTATATCTCTTGAGGCAGTCTAGAGTTTAAGTTGAGTTGCCTATTTTTCTGAAGATCCAGCTAGTCTCTGGCTATAGGACTGATTACAATAATTATATGCCTTTAATATAATTTTGCTTAAACAGTCTTTTATTTTGATGTTGGAGCACAATGCTGTGCTAAGCAGAGCCCCATCCATACGCTCTATACATGGAACATCTGTTTGGCATCACAAAGTGTTTTAAGCATGCCACTTATTATTTCTAGGATTTTATACATGAAGAAGAATGGTTTAATTCAGAGTTATTAGTCAGCAAGCCAATTTCCTTGAGTATTTATAAAAATTGAGTTATTTCACTGGGAGCTGGGCAGCGGGACACAGCCCGCTCCTCCTCATCTAACATGTATGCGTTAATTTAGGTCACTTGCATAGTTTTCTTTTCTTAGTTTGTATGTTATACAGTTAACATCCATAGGGCAAAGAGCTGCTTCAATCCAAGTCTATCTAGGAAGCTAGGCCTATGATAACATCATTCATGGTTAAGGGAGGTCATTGGTGTGCTTAGTAATTTCTTGTGGCTGCTATCTGGGATTGCTGGCTGGTTTAGGAATATTGTATCATATGGATGGGTGTGTTGTAGTATGAACATTTAAAAATTCTATGATGTTTTTTCTAAATGAAAGAATAATTATCCTAGGTATGCAGAGCTATATCCCATATGTTCTCTCTGAGTTTTTTTTTTGGTCTATTCTTTTCTTGCAGTTACAATTGTCATGGCATTGTGTTAGCTTTCCAGTGTTAAAATGTTTGTGTGTGTCTTTCATTTATTTCTTTTTAGAATAATTGAGTTGGAATTTCTGTCCTCTTACATAAAGTCCTAATATTCAAGTTACAAAAGTTGGTTTGATCTTTGCAAGGGATAAGGCTAATTTTTCCCTGAAGTCACTCTTGGCATCATTTAGGTACTGAAGGATTTTTGCTTTTTTTTGGGGTAGATCATTAACTTCCTACTGTTAGTGGCATGTTATATAACGTCTGTGTAACTTGGGTATTTTTCCTTCCCTTCTCATAGGCTGTGCCACAACTTTTGTCTGTTTAATGACTCTTTTGTACTTTTACATACAGTATCATCCAACATGAGAAAAAGTTATTGTCAAAAAATTTTATCTGTGCTCATTAAAATAAATACTGATAAACATAAAAATTTGCTGAGCACTTACTGTGAGCTGTTTATGTAGTGCATATGATTGGCCACTCAGCAGTCTTAGAAGTAGAGATTTTACTTCTAAGGAACTAACTATCAGAAAGTTAAATGACTTATCAGGAATTACATAATGATGAAGTACGCACACTAGAATGTGATCCTGGCTCTCCTGATGCTGCAGTCCTTGGACCAGATCTTTTCTAGATGATGAGAACAGAGGCACGAGGAATTTTGGTTATTTCATCTTCGTCACAGATGATGAGATCATCTTGAGTTGTGTGTGAGATAATTATATTAACTTAGATATAGCTACAGTGCTATCATTATTATTATTTCAAAATCAAAGATGTTTATGTGTAGAGTGAGGGTTGAGTGAGAGCTAACAGGTTAGAATATACACTGACTGTTTCTAGGCACAGGACCACATTCCCCTATATCCATTTTCTTTTAGTTCTGGGTTAAATTTTGTCTTTGAGAGGAAATTCATGGAGGTTTGGAAAGCTCATATGAAATATAAGTTATTATCCTTACAAGGCCACAGTTAGATCTGGATGTTTTCTAGACATCTCTGGAAACTTCTGTGCTAGGGCCTGGTACTTCCTGGAATTACCCCAGACCATGTTTTCTCTAGGTTGTGGCAAAGAATGTGACTTGTAGATTTCTCTGTGAGGCCCACTTCATGAAATTGATCAGCTTGATTTCCCAAGGATAAATAGTTTACTCTTTCTTTATTAGGAAAATATCCAGCTGGCAGCATTCAGATCTTCACTGCTATACCCTCTCAGGGTTGTAGACCCTGATGTTCTAAATTCCATCTACTTTCACACAATATTGACATTAGCTTAGTCTTTCTGACTAAACTCAGATTGAGTATAAAGTCTCTCTTTTGATACATTAAAGCATACTTCACATATCACTATTCCACCATCCCCAGGAATGAAAAGCAGGAGAGCAGGAATGTAGCTAAGAAATTAGAAGCAGTCTCAAGATCAGAAGAATCTAAAGTTGACAAAAGTTCTGCTAATTTCAGTAGTTCCTTACATAGGAGATCACACTTAGAGGATAAATATAGTATCCAATCTAATTTTATTTCAAATGCATCTACTAAGGGTTCATTATTGTAAGACAGGAGCTTCCTGTACTAGCAGTTACAAGTAGAGCCAATTGTTGCTGGATTTACCATGAGTCAGAGGTTTGCATCTTTAATTCAGGAACCAGGAGTATAAGCAACCTGGCAGAAGTCACTGGATGGTGAAAATTCCTGAGCTAATATTCTGATTTGTCTGATTTTCAAATTTCCAATGTTCTTTTCATTGGCCTGAGCTACTTCCTGCCTCCTGAGAATTTATTTTAATTGGAAAGGACATGGACAAGTAAATGTATTTATCCCCTATCATCCTTAATGAGTTTAAGTGAATTACTCTAAAAACCACTTTGAGTCAAATTCACTCTTCCTAACCACTGGCAGTTTTTGTACATTTATACACAGTCATGGCCACAGTCAAGTTCCTCATGTAGCTCACCACACAGCTCCCATTTGTTCATATTTTGAATCCCAAGTTTGGTTAGTCAAAAACAAATTCCAAAGTAAGATATTATATTATTATACTCACAAAATAGGTGAAAAAAGATCAGACAAAAATAGAGGAAGGATAAGCAATTGATCATTCTTCAAGAGTAGAAAAAAGCAAAGGATACAAGAGGAAAAGATCTCTCTGTGGTATGGCTACAAAGCACAACTTGAGAACATATGCCATTCTTCCACCTGAAATTTTCTTTTGGTGGGGGCAAATGTTTAAACTCAAAGTAGATTAGCTTCTTGCTGAATAGTCACTACAAGCAAAAGACGGACATGTATGCATGAATTGGGTGTTGAGAGAAGACATGGATGTCAGTGAGTGAACATCTCTTATACTTTGCAAAACAGAGATAAGTTCACATGTCAGAATTGGATCAAATGTTTAGCTCTTGATATCCTTGGCATAAAGAACCCTGGACCATCAAATATCTATAGTAATCACATTGTCAAGAGTCACTTACCTGACAAGTGGACATAATGTACTGGACAATTTTTCTAAAGTTCAGCAGCATTTGCATTAAGGCAGTGAGTAACCTGTGGATTTTCTTTAGTCGGTCCAACAACCCCCATCCAATAGCAGGTGTTTTGTTTGGTCAGTAAAGGGATCCGTTACAATGTATGCTGTGTTTGTTTTACACAGCAGGGATTTTGTCACATAAGTTGTGCTTTAAAAAGCCTCTGCTCATTTACACAATGGAGTACTACACAGGAGAAAAAATAACATCTTGAATTTTGCAGGAAAATGGATGGAGCTTGCGAATATTATTTTGAGTGAGGTAACCCAGACACAGAAAGACAATTATCACATGTACTCACTCACAGGTGGTTTTTAAACATCAAAGAAAACCAGCCTACAAACAACTGAGAACTTAGATAACAATGAGGACACTAAGAAAGACTTACATAGATCTAATATACATGGGAAGTAGAAAAAGACAAGATCTCCAGAGTAAATTGGGAGCATAGGGATCTTTGGGGAGGGGATAGGCAGGGAGGGGAATGGAGAAAAATGTAGAGCTCAATAAAAATCAATAAAAAAAGAAAATATAAAAAAAGGCCTCTGCTCAGAGAAGATCTGCATGCTTTTATTGACTTGTTGTGCTGGTAAAATAATTTAATCTCGCACTTTTGGGGACATCCCATCACCAAAAGGCTCTTGTTTATCTGAAGTTAAACTTCAGTCTCTTTTCCTTCCTAAATGAGTGAATGAGCAGAGAAAAAAAGATGCTGGAGAAAACTAGGAAAGAAATTAGGGGATATAAATATTTCTCTGAATGTGGGGTCAGATAATGAACCTACTTGCTCCAAAATTTGTTTTGTTTAAATGGCCCATTTCTCTCCTATTAGTGGTTAGGGTTAGGGTTAGGGTTAGAAGCAATAGACTCATTGTAAACAACATGCGGGATTTCTAAAGTCTTTAGAGTGTGAGTGATAGAGATGCAGAGAAATAGGTTTATCAGCAGTCAAGGACACCTTCAGAAACAGGGGCACTTTCATTCATTTGGACAACTGAAGTGAACAAACATAATAGGACATACAGGTGTGAAATGAGCTTGCTGAAGATCTGCTTTAGCTTAGGTGATTGAAGGGGGCCCCTACGAAAAAGTTTCATTTAAAGTAAGATGCGAATTCAAAGACAAACCATGTAAAAGTTAAGGGAATGTGCCTTTCAGAAGACAGCAAAGACCTTAGAATATGAGCTGATACATTTGAGGAAGAGAAAAGATTGCATACCATCTGAATTTAGTGAGACAAGGAGAGTCATTGGTCAATGGTTGGGTGCGTGGCAGGGTGACACCTCTGTCAGAAACTTGGTAGAGACATTAGTAGGAGACTCAGCAGAGGACAATACAGGTGAGAAGTAACTAGACTGACTGCATTAGGGGACACCAGAAGATTGTGCCAAAATGGAGAAATCTTTGAACTTGTACATGCTGAATCTCCTTGATCGTGAGACTAAAATATATAGGCACCCCCATGAGTGGATGGTGTAACTAAAAGATGATCATGTATCCTTGGTATGTTGGGACCTGGAAGTTTTAATTATTTTGATTATGTTGTATTTGGCACATCATTTGTCCTTATGGGTCTCTGACTTCTCAAACATGCTAGAAATAATCATCTTAAAACTGTGAGGAAAGAGCAAAGCAAATAATGCCATTTTAAAGAGTAGATAAGTTATGCTATCACTCAAGAGTCTTTTGGATGTAATAGTGGAGAGTTCAAACTCAAAGGGCCTTACACCCTGGAGATTATTATCTCCTTCCATTTCTGGCCTTTAAGGGGATATGATTCAGATATAATGAAGATCATCTCTACAAATGATCTTTGGGGATTTTATGTATTTCTATTCTTCCATTATTTATCTTACGACAAATTCATCTTATTTAGTCAAGATGGCTCTTTTGACAAGAGAAACTTCATGCTTTCCTGTCCATGTGTAGGCAGAGCGAGGGAGACCTAATATAAGCCTCTCTGTTGATCTGATTAGGCCAACTTTGCCCACAGGTCAGTCATGGACTTGTACCTTTGCTGGACAATGACATATCTAGGATTGGATTAGTCTAAGGTAGGGTTTCCCTAGTGTAGAAGTTAGGGCACATACCTGGATAAGTTAGTCTTCTAGGAGGAAAAATGTAAGAAAAGAAGATGTTGTTGGGTAGGCAATCAATAGCATTTATTTGTTGTTTTAATAAAGCTAGAAAGCCCTATTTATACCTTAAGGTTGGGGAACTAAAAATTTGGTGTGGATAACTTGAAATAGTAACAAGCTCTGATGTTATAGCAGAAATGTAGTGTCACAACCCCAGAGACACAACTATTCAATTTACATTCAAGGTCTTATGTGGAGAAATGCAATTACTTAGTTCTCTGTCCTATGCTCAAGGAGACTGTTAGACATGCTGTGGACTATTGGGATCTGGTCGTTTTACTGGATTTTCATATTTTGATAGTTTCTTTGTTCATTCTACCTAATTCTTTTCTCTAAATTCTTATTCCATATTTTTTTATTGTTCAAAAATAATAGCAAACCAGCCACAGAGATCCTTTAAGATCACTGATGTAAGAGAGTTGGTTTTTTTTTTTTTTTTTTGGTTTTGGTTTTCAAGACAGGATTTCTCTGTAGCTTTGAAGCATGTCCTGGAACTAGTTCACTCACTGAGATCTGCCTGCCTCTACCTCTTTGGGATTAAAGGCATGCGCCCCTACCGCCTGGCTGTTAGAGAGATTTTAAGAAAATGGATGTGTTTTGAAAACCATGGTCTGACCTTTGTGATACTGTTTTGTGCACCATAGTCTATCCGTGTGGTAATTATATATCATAGACAAAAATGAAACAGATAGGAAATAATTTTGACTGAACTTAGTTCAATCTGTAATAACATTTCTTTCATTGATGATTATCTAGTTAAGAAACAATGGCTGAAATAACACCATTTTACGTAAACTGAATACTTAAAACAGGTATGCCATTTTCCATTTTCTTCTAAATACTCTATTTTAAACTGACTGCTATCTTATTTATATTCCTAAAAACTGAATTCTACACAGAATAGTTTTTATAATTTTTATGGTTTGAAATAACTTTTCTAGTATATTTTATTATGGCTAAACTGAAAAGTAGAGTGATTTATTAAATTGCCAGATGATCTGTGTATACTCCGCAGGAATTCTGGGAGGCAAAAGAATGCCTCTAACTGCAAAGCGGTGCCATATAAAGTTTTAAAGGTACCAGTCTTTGACAGCTGGGAAGATTTTATTGAGCAGAAAATGATGCATTTTGATTTGCACAATTTATACTCTTTTCAGAACAGCAATGTCGGTTCAACCATGTCTTGAATACACATGTCCACAGAACATTACTCTTGTGCAGTCTCCTGCTTCATGAGAGCAGTTCTCACATTCTTGACTCTGTTCTCTTCAGTCACTGCTGATTGCTGACTAATCACCTTTTACCCCCTTCCCTTGTCTTCTCTTTCCTTTATTTGTTGGGGGAGGCTATTTGTTTATTTCCTAGCTGCCCAGACTCCCAAAATAAACACACAGAAACTATATTATTTGCAATACTGTTTGGCAACAGCTTAAGCGTATTTCTGGCTTACACTTATACCATAAATTAACCCATTTCTATTAATCTGTGTATTGCCACATAGCTGTGGCTTACTGGCAAGTTTCCATTGCGTCTGTCTCCAGCGGGGCTACATGATATCTCCTTGACTCTGCCTACTCTCTCCTCCTCTATCTGCTTGGAACTCCTGCCTTGCTCTTTTTTGCTAAGCCACTGGCTGAAACAGATTTATTCATTAACCTATAAAAGAAACACATATACAGAAGGACTTCCCATACCATTTATTGACTGTTTTTTTCTTACCCCTTAAATAAAATAATTTCTTAAGGTTCACTTCTATTTGAATTCTTCAGCTTCTTTCATTCAACTCTTTGTTTCTTAAAGCACCCTGTACCTTATGAATATCTTCAGTCACCCCATGACTCAATTCTTAGCAGATGCCCATGACATACAGAGATGTGTTGTTAACCCTTGTAACTGATCTTCAAGTCCTATGGTCTGGCCATATTGTATTTTCTGGCCATTCTGCAGATGTGTCCAACAATGACAGTTAAGCTTAGTTGTCAACTTGAGTTGACACTTCGAAAATCAGTAGAACATACTTCTGGATGTGTCTGAGAGAGTATTTTTGGAAATAATTGACCAGAAATAAAAGACCTGCCCACATGAGTGATGTCATTCCATAGTCTGGGGACTTTGGTAGAGGAAAAAAAAAAGAACAAAGGGCCTTATACAGGTGTTCAGGTTTGTTCTTCCTTAAGAGTGTATTGCTGTCCTGCTGGCAACACTTGTATATAAGCAGATTTCAGGTCCTTTACTTGGGAACAGGGACTCATAGCAATGGATCTCCAGAAGCTTCTAGACCTTCCTCCTCAGACTTGTGTTACTTCTTTTGTCCCTCTTGTTCTGAAGCTTCTAGTTTCTTGGATCAAGCAGCTTGTGTTTTCAGCAGCTCTTTAGCCTTACTGTGTAGGACTCTATCCAACCTCTGACTTGAAAAGTCAACCCAATAACTACCATGCATATACATACATTCTACTAACTTGGAAACCTCAACTATCTTCTAAATATAGCCTCAACTAAACTCCTATTACAACATTGCTCATTGCTCCTCCTCATGTATAAATATATTTTTATTTATATATATTTCACTATACCCATTTCCACCTCTGAAATATTCTTCCTTTTCATAGACAAAGTAATATACAGAATTAACTATAACTCTGCAGCACCTTTTGTCCAAACTCCTTACCTCTCTATGCTTAAATCTATTCTCTGCAGTCATCCATTCTATCACATTTCTCAATTTCTGATTTCCCCATATCTGAATGATCTAGTCTAGGCTATCAAATGTACTTTCCAGCCCCCAGCCTTGGTTTTCAGCCTAATTTCCATGCATGTATGGGTCACATCAGAATTACTTGCTTTCAGACATGCCATGCACTTTAGTAGTTTATAATTATTGCAGTGTTCTGCTCCTTCTATCTATTTGCTCTGCATTGTTTCACGCTTCACCTTCCCCAAGTCTTACCACACCACTTCTTTTGAATTTGCTGTTCCCTTCATCTAGAATAATATTTTCTTGGGTTTAACATCGCAAACTTCTGGTATGTATTCTCTCAAGAGTGACCTTGCTCTTCGTTCCTAAGAAGACTCTTTCTCAGCTGTTAACCCTATGCGAGCATCAAACTGCTTTATGTTTAACTACTCATTACTGCCAGAAATTCTCTTGTTCCTCACATGAGACTTAATATACTCATGAGAAAGGGTTTTTTCCTTATTTTTATTGTTCTTTGATATCTAAAAATGTTTCGGTCATGAAATAAATGTTCAGTAGTATTGTTGAGTGAATAAATATATAAATATTTTATTCCTAGATTTTCATGGGGGACACCCCCCCACAGACACATACACACTCACACACATTTACACACTCACACTTACTCTCACATACACAGACACACACACTCACACACACATACACACATACACACACTCACACACACATACACTCACACACAGACACACACACAAACACTCACGTGCGCGCGCGCACACACACACACACACACACACACACACACACACACACACACACACACACCACACACATAGAGTGATCACTGAACCAGGTAAGAAAATGACCTCTCTCCCTTCTATTCTAATTTTTTTCTATAAAAAGTTAGTTTTTGTGGAAATTGTGATCAACTTATAAATCTTTGTTTAAGTGAGTTAAATTACATGATTTGAGTAGAGAAGGCAAAAACAAGTAAGCATTGTTGATGTGATCTTGGAGACAGATTCAGTCCATCAGCTTATCAGTGTTAAGTTGTCTCTAGTGTTAATGTGTTCAACACTATTCCCCACTTTCTCTTCTGTCAGGTTCAGTGTATTTGGTTGTATGGTGAGGCCTTTGATTCACTTGGACTTGTGTTTTGTGCAGGGTGATAAGTATGGATCTATTTGTGTTCTTCTGCATGCAGAGTTCAAGGCTAGCTCCATTTGTGGAAGATGCCTTGTTTTTAACAAGTGTGCATTTCCAGCTTCTGTATCCAAAATCAGGTGTCTATATGATTGTGGAGTTATGTCTGTGTCTTCAATTTGATTCCATTCATCAATATGTCTGTTTTTATGACAAATATATGTGTGTTTTATTGCCATTGTTCTGTTGTATAACTTTAAATTGGGAATGATGAGAATCAAGGTATTCTTTTATTCTTTAGGATTGTTTTTAGCTACCCTGGATGTTTTTGTTTTTTTATATGAAGTTGAGAATTGTCCTTTCAATGTCTGCAAAGAATTTGTTGGAATTTTGATGGGGATTGCACTAAATCTCTAGATGACTTTTGATTAACAAAGCCTGAAAGTCTAATTTTTTTCATTGGATGATACTCCAAATGCTTTGTTAAAAAGAATTTACATATAATGTATTTTCTTGAGTAATCTGAGGCCCTTCATACTGTTCAAATGTGGGATGAATTATTTTTAAATATGCTACCATAATTTTTAAGTTCTCAACTCTTTGTGGTCTCAGTTGGGATGGAGAAAGCACAGAGATGAGGTGAATGTATAAGACAGTACTAAGGTATTTAACCTTCTATTGATAAATTCCTTACTGGCTATTCTTTATTAGGAGGCTTTCTTTCTCCTTAGAGTAAATATTTCATTCAATCACATTCAAAACTACTGCCTTGTACAATGATCTGCTCAGCTTCAGGGAACCTGGTAGTGAGAAAAGGGAGGTTCAGCTTTTTCATGCATAATTCATTATCTGCGGATATTTTGGGCAATATTTAATGCATACTTAATGAGTGGAAAGGATTGGGGTAGAGAGACTGGCTTTGCAGTCAGCTTGTTGTATGCATATAGTCATCATGTTTATATGGAATCTACTCAAGGTGTGCTTCTCTTACCACCAGCTATTATACTTGAGGAATTCTTTCAGGTTGCATATGCTCCCAGATTTTTATTTCATTTCTATAATACCAAGGCACAGCAAGCCACAGGAGGTGGGATGGGTAGAGTTATAGCTGATTCCACGGGAGTTCTCTTGTGACACTTTATCATCTTTTTGACCTGTGGTTGCCCTTGCTCAAGACTTTGGGTACATTCTGATTTTTTTTTCTAAGTTCCCTTGGTGGCAGCCCAAATATATTTCCCAAATATAGCCCCTTCCATATCTTTTACTCTTAATGCCCTCTGTAGTATGAATGGAACCACTTTCCAACTCTTCTTTTGGATCTGGGATAGCATACATGAGTAATAGAATAAATCAGAAAATATGTAGGGTGTCTAATCCTAGTTTATGAGAAGTAGCTTCTGTCTGAGGGTTAACTCTTATATCAGCTCTTCTCAGACTTGCTACTCAATGACGTAGAAATCCCAAGCCTCATGGACAAAGAAAATTCGAATGCCGTGATTGACAATCTTAGCTGAGCTCCCAATCAACTTTTAGCACAACTTCTAGCCATGAAATTTCAGAGATTTCCAGATCCAATTTCCTTTTCAAGACTGCATAAGAAGCTAAATAATATCATCCAGTTTAACCATGTGAACCGACAGAACTACTGACAGGGTTGTTTTGAGCCACTAAGTTTTGTGAAGTTATATAGGAAGAGATAACTGGAAACCCTTCAAGCTTTATGACAGTCTCTTGTGACAGTAGTTTATAGGAAAAAGACAATATTTTCTCTGTATTTCCTTTATAGAAAAAATACAATATTTTCTTCTTTAGAGATGTTAAGAAAGAGGTGGGTGCCTTCTGATAACCCTTCCCTCTAATCTCTGCACTGAGCATGGGATCCTTCAGGATATTTAGCAATGAATCACTTGACTTCCTGTTTAGTAGTACATGAAACTTTAACTAGGCTGAAGGAGATATAAGGTTCAAGCATTTAATATGTTTTCTTCATAATCATTTTTATGCTTCTCCTATTATAAAGATAACAGATCTAAAAATCCTGCATTATACAGAACACTGGGAATTCACACAGTGAAAGAATCTTTTAAACCCTTACCATTGAAATTTGTGTTCAATTTTATAAAGATTTAACACTTGTAACTGTCTCTAAAAGTTCTAGGCCTAATTTTCATTAGTTAGTTATCTGTGTGTCCTCAAAGACTGACTTCTCAGGTCTCCAAGGAGAGGAGATGCAGGCAGATTAGGAAAAGATTGCATACCATTCTTGATGACGGCAATCCCACCTTAAGAGTATGTGTATTGACCTAGGGAGTCTTCAGATACCTGGCTTGGCTCCTTAGAGCAATGTCTCTGTGATACAAAACACTAACCTCATCTTGGAGAAGCTTTGAGTTCAACTTCAAACTTTTTTTTTCAACTGCAAACTTCTTAGTACATTAGCAAACAATATGGAGTTAAGCTGTATTTTTGCCATTCTCGGGGCCAAAATTAGATTTCCAGGAGAAAACGTGAGAATATTTCTTGGTCATTTCAACCAAATACCAACTCAATACTTTGTGACTACCAAGATAGGAACTGATCCACCAAAACAATTCTAGTAGTTAAACTTCACAGAAAGAATGAAGATACTGATTTTTTTGGCTGTTGGGAAGCAGTCAGTGTTTAATATTGTCTCCTTATATTTTCTCAATGAACAATGATGTGGCAGGGTGAAAGACTTTTGATTCCCTGTCCTGAGACATGAAGTGGGCTAGGCATCTCCTAAATGAATTTCTACTAATTCTTGGATACACCTTTTTCAGATTTACTTTTAATATGAAAGAAATGTTATTGATTTTATGTCCCTGAACTCAAATAAGAATGGAGGCAAATGCTGCACATGACCTTTATGTTATGGTTCAGGGGATCATCTATGCATTTCTTCAGGTCCTCATCACTGGTTTAATGTGGAGGGTGAAAGAATCTTTATACACAGTACCACAGATAGGAGGAGACCCCATTCTCAAATCATCGCATGGGACAGAGCCTCTCGGTGATCCTACCGATATTATGTGAATTAATGTCTTACTCTGCTTATGCACTTACAAGAAATTAAGATAAGCTGAGTGACTTTTACAACAGAAACTCATTTCTCATGGTTCCAGGGACTGAGAAATCTAAGATCAAAGTGCCAGCCCTGCTTGCTTGTTTATAGACAACAATCTTTTCACTGTGTTTTCCAGTGTAGAAGGCCAAGAGATCTTGTTGTGATGTCTTTTATTAAGACGTAAATACCATTTCTGAAGGATCTTAACTCTTAAAATCCTAGCTATCACCTTAAGGGTGAAGACTTCAACATGAAAAATTTGGAAACTCATAACTGGTCAAAGTAAAGAGGGTAATATGAAGTTCTGAGTCATAAACTGGTAATTTCCATCATCTTGCTCCTTAGGCCCCGGGGGCATCACAGAAGGGGATTTGGTAAAATTGTAAGAACCTGAGGTTGCAGAGGATCAGAATGGAAACTGCCTTCTGGACATGTCAAGACTCCTACCTCCATGGAGTCATATCAGCTGTGGTTGCCTGTATAAGACCTACATTAGATCAAGTCAGTCAGTATTCCTCCATGGAGGGGAGACTTTCCTGAGGCTCCACCCCTATCTGAGGAGCTATTGACAGTTGATTGCTTTGGGAGAGGGAGAATCATTTTTCTTTAAGGGTATGGTACCCTGGTTGGTAAATCACCTTCCAGACTAAGGCTCTACTCCCATGAGCATAAGATTAGCACAGTTTTTCTCAGTGGAATATTAAAAAAGAGAATACAAATCTGGGATTGGTGTGACAAGTGAATGTGGAATGAGTCAGGGGGATGACTGTCAAGATTAATATGCTCTAAAGACATTATAGGTAATACTAATAATATTAACAAAACATATTAAAATTTGGGATAGTGTGCAGACCTAGTCATTGGGTTTATTGTTCTAAACAAATTGTTAATGTCTTTTTCACTGAGATTTTGGGATTATCTTCACCCCTACCAATATGTCAGGAGACCTTTATCTTCAATATATTTTATTTAAGGTCTATTGTAAGAGCTTGAATCTGATATGTATATACTCGTGGAATTCATATCTGTCCATTTAACTGATGTATTAGACACATCAAAAATCCACTTGAAGATAATTTTTTCAGTTTCATGTGGTGTAGCATGAGGGGCTGTCTTGTTGGGGTTTATGTCCTGCCTGGTCCCCCAGCCGTTTAGTCCCAGAGAAAATCACACAGAGTCTCCATAAGTTACAAACTGATTGGCCTATTAGCTCAGGCTTCTTATTAGCTCTTGTAACTTATATAGCCCATTATTCTTATCTATGTCAGCCACATAGATAAGTACCTTTCTCAGTGGGGCAGGTCACATCCTGCTTCTTCGGTGGTCCAGGCAGGTTGGCCCAGAGAGCTTCCTGCTTTCCAGAATTCTCCTATTCTCCTTGCTCCGCCTCTACTTCCTGTCTGGTTGTCCCACCCATACATCCTGGCTAATGCCAATCAACATTTACTTAAATCATGATTGACAGAATACGGACAATTCTCCTGCACCAATGGGGAGACTTTATAGATGAGATGAGGTTAAGCTTGGACTAGAAACAAAGCTGTAGAGTTGGGAGGGAAGTGGCTGTTCTGGATATGGCTGTTTGCTTTTGGATTCAACTTCTGCCCTGTGTGATAGTAATTGAAGAAAGGTAATTGATATCTCTTTATTTCGCTTATGCGTAAGAGAAATCCTGTTTTTCTAAGTGAAGTAATTGTCCTAGTTGACATGCTCCAGGGCTTGTGGAATAGTTAAACACGTCTTTGGTTTGGTAATCATCTACTTCGCCCCAGGGTTTTTTCAATGGCTCAGAGCTTTCTTTAGTCTATGGGATTGGGATAAGATCCTCTGGTCTCTGCCCACTGCTGCCTATTTTGAAGAGTCTGCTGTTTTCAGATGACTCTTCTGTGAGAAAGTGGAGGACTCAGTGTTCTTGGTTAGAAGTCTTTTCAGCGGTCAGCCTCAAGTCTTACTACCAACCCTTCCTCAGAGATCCGGTGACTTTGACTATGTGTACAAGGAAATGCAGCTCTGTTTCCACTGGAGATCTGTCAGAGCTGGCGCTGTTAACACCCAAATCCAGCCCAGGAATTGACTCACCACTTCATTTCAGTTCAAACCGCCACCTTCCCTTGCTTTCCAGGACCCCTATCTTGGTGAGTCTGACTTACAAAAGCATGGATTTTCTGTTGGTATTGTGGCTGAAGGAAAGGACAGACTTTTAAAAACATGAAGGCATCATCTATCTGAATTGGAAACTGGAGAAGGGGGAGTTCTTTCACCCCTTCGAAAGACTATATCAGTAAAATTAGACAAAAAAGTAATAATGAGACACTACTCAGTTTCCTTCTTGCCAGAATACTCCATTGCAACTCTTGAGAACTTTAGGATTCAGAGGTGAATTTTATTACTCCTTTAGTATTCTCCTGAGTGTAGCAGAAAATGGGGATTTTTCAATTCCTTAGGCTTTGTGATTGCTCTAGTATCCAGAAGGAAAGCCAGGCAGATGCTGACATGCCAGCTAGAGATGGGTATGTACCAAAAAGACTGAGTGCTAGACATTAGCTATGCCACATAAACTTGGACCAGGCATAAAATAAACATCTGATGGGTGCTAAAATCCACCTGATTGGTTTTTCTTTTATCTTGAAGCTCACACTGGAACTCTCTGAAGTCCTTAATGTGATAACTGTGGTATTACAAGACTTTTCAATTATTCAGACACCTGAGAAAAGCAAGGATTTCAGAGATGCTTGGATTACATTTAGAGTGGACACGTTTTCCTGAGTTTGTGATAACCTTGATCTCACCTTGTCTCCATTCCAATTGTTCTCAGGATCTACATGCTGGCAGAATTCTTCCCCAAAGTTATTGAATCACTACATAAACAGCTCACATGTTGGAGGACTGGGTATTCTTCACTGGAATTGTTCTCAGTTCTCATGTGAATTCCGTGCTCTTGGGAAGGGCTTGCAGATAGAGGCCTCCTGTTTTGAGCTGTGCCCATCCCAAGGATCTCCATCTTTCCCCTGGCTATTGGCACGTATAAGAGGTTGGAGAGAAGAGCTGTATGCTTATTTATGACACTCTTTGCTTTCCACCTTCCACGGTTCTCACAGAAAGGCAGGCTAATATCTCCTGATCCCATGACCTAATTTGGTTCATCTGTATCCACAAATGTTTGTTCATTTAAAATAACGCCATTATTTACCATATACCCAAGACGGAGTTTCCTCTTACCTTTATCTTGTATAATTAGAGTGAATTTTCATTAGGTCTTAGTTTTATTATAGGGTCTTGTCTTCAGGGACACAGTGCAGCCTTGCCTTCTTTGTTGTTCCTCTCAGTTCTACTTGTTTCCTAACATTTCACGCGGCTCTGCTCCTACCATACCTTTGTGGCGGCTTGTTGGCTCATATTTGATCAGGTTTTGACAGATTTATAACAGCTAGAGTTCTGAGCCCAAGAAATAATGGGTAAAGCAGCTTCATCTGGGTTTTCATCTGAATCAGCACAGAGAACATGATTGGGACACCTATTTTCTAAATTATCCCAACAATAAACTATTGAAAACAAGGCATTGTAAATTATACCTAGCAGTCATGTAGATTATACTTCGATAAACTGATATAGGCTAACCACATTCACAAACTGTTTTGGATTAACCATTTTACTAGCCGGATTTTACCTCTGCTAAAGACTTCTTAGGCTTTTCTAGACTTTCTTCTCTGCTTTCTTTTATTTTTGTTTTCATGATACTTTCCAGAGTCTGATCAATTTCTGTTTCTTGTTACCATCTGGTTCCTTGTGTACTTTGATTCTTGAACTGAAGAAATATTGACTTCATAAGTGCAAGGCTTTTACTTGGCACTGAAATTGAGCGTGTTGAATTAACATGTGATGAACTGAGTTGCTCCACTCTGCATTCTTCTTGAATGCTTTGGTTGTGGAACAAGGACTGATCATTTTTCATTATGCTCTTAAGTGAATTCAGTAAATACACAAATATTTAATTACTTCTTTTTTCTTTTTTATTATATTAAAAAACAAACAAATTTATCCTTTTTCATTTTACATACCAATCCCAGTTCCCATGGCCCTCCCCCCTCCTCCTTTTCCTTCACCTTCCTCCTCACCTTACCCTCATCCACTCTTCAGAGAGGGTAAGGCACATTGCCTCTCTACTATATCTAGCTGAGCAAGGTATCCCTCCAAAGAGAATGGGCTCCCAAAAAACCAGTACAAGCAGTAAGGATAAATCCTGTTCTCACTGCCAGTGGCCCCACAGTCTACCCAGCCATACAATTGTCATCCACATCCCGAGGTCCTAGTTGGGCCTCTGCTGGTTTCTTCCCTGTCTGACCAGATTTGGTTGGCTCCCAGTAGCTCAGGTAAGCTATTTGAGTGGGTATCTCCATCATGGTCTTAACCTCTTTGCTCATATTCTCACTCCTTTGACTCTTCGACTGGACTTTGGAAGTTCAGCCCAGTGCTGTGCTGTGGCTCTCTGCCTCTGCTTCCATCAGTTGCTGGATGAAGGTTCTATTTAAGATATGAAGGTGACATTTAAGATAGTTATCAAACAAACAGGGCAAGGCCAGTTCGAGCACCCTCTCCACTATTGCTTAGGGTCTTGGCTGGGGTCATCCTTGTGAATTCCTGGGAATTTTTATGGTGCTAGGTTTCTTGTTAGCCCCATAAGGGCTCCCACAATAAAGACATCTCTTTCCTTGCTCTTCTTCTGTCCTTCCCCCGACCTTGACTATCCCGTTCCCTCAAGTTCTCCTCTTCCCTACCCTTCTTCCCTCCACCCTCCCTTCTCCCTATACCTCTATGCTCCCAATTTTCTCAGGAAAGCTTGTCTTTTTTTCCCTCACCAGGGGGATCTATGTATGTTTCTCTTAGGGTTCCCCTTGTTTCTTGGCTTCACTGGGGTCATCGACTATATGCTCATTATCCTTTTCCTCACATCTAGTATCCACTTATAAGTAAGTATATAACATGCTCATCTTTTGGGGTCTGGGTTACCTCACTCAGGATGTTTTATTCTAGTTCTGTTCATTTGTATGCAAATTTCAAGATGTCATTGTTTTTTACCCCCAAGTAGTACTCCATTGTATAAATGCACCACATTTTCTTTATTCATTCTTTGGTTGAGAAGCATCTAGGTTGTTTCCAGGTTCTGGCTATTACAAATAATGCTGCTATGAACATAGCTGAACAAATGCCCTTGTAGTATGATTGAACATCTTTGGGTATATGCCCAAGAGTGATATTGCTGTTCTTGAAATAGGTTGATTCCCAATTTTGAGATCAATCCTCTGTCTGGTGTGGGGTTGGTAAAGATCTTTTCCCATTTAGTATGCTGCCTTTTTGTCTTATTGACTGTGTTCTTTGCTTTACAGAAGCTTCTCAGTTTCAGGAGGTCCCATTTATTTATTGTTGTTCTCAGTGTCTGTGCTACTGATATTATATTTAGGAAGTGATCTCCTGTGTCCATACATTGAAGGCTACTTCCCACATTCTCTTCTACTAGGTTCAGTGTGGTTGGATTTATATTGAGATCTCTAATTCATTTGGACTTGAACTTCGTGCATTGGGATAAATATGGATCTATTTGCATTCTTCTACATGCTGATATCCAATTATGCCAGCACCATTTGTTGAAGATGCTTTCTTTTTTCCATTGTATAATTTTATCTTCTTTGTCAAAAATCAGGTGTTCATAGGTGTGTGGATTAATATCCAGGTCTTCAACTTGTCTGTTTTAATGCCAATACCAAGCTGTTTTCAATACTTTAGCTCTATAATAGAGCTTGAAGTCAGGGATGGTGGTGCTTCCAGAAGTTCCTTTATTGTACAGGATTGTTTTGGCTATCCTGGGTTTTTTGTTTTTCCATATGAAGTTGATTATTGTTCTTTCAAGGTATGTGAAGAATTGTGTTGGATTTTGATGGGGATTGCATTGAAACTATAGATTGCTTTGGTAGGATTGCCATTTCTATTACATTGATCCTACCTATCCAAGAGCATGGGAGATCTTTCCATTTTCTGGTATCTTCTTCAATTATTTCTTCAAAGACTTAAAGTTCTTGTCAAACAGGACTTTCACTTCTTTGATTAGCTTTACCCTAAGGCATTTTAAGTTATTTGTGGTTATTGTGAATGGTAATGTTTCTCTGACTTCTTTCTCAGCTTCTTTATCATTTGTATATAGGAGGGCTACTGATGTTTTTTAGTTTATCTTGTATCCTGCAACATTACTGAAGATATTTATCAGCTGTAGGAGTAGAATTTTTGGGGTTACTTATGTATACTATCATATCACCTGCAAATAGCAAAAATTTGACTTCTTTCTTTCCAATTTGTATCCTCTTGATCTCCTTCTGTTGTCTTATTGTTCTAGCTAGAACTTCAAGAACTAAGTTGAATAGATAAGGATAGAGTAGACAGTCTTGTCTTGTCCCTGATTTTAGTGGAATGGCGTTGAGTTTCTCTCCATTTTATTTGATGTTGGTTGTCAGCTTGCTGTATATTGCTTTTATTATGTTTAGGTATGTTCCTTGTATCTCTGATCTCTCCAAGACCTTTATCATGAGGAGGTGTTGGATTTTGTTAAATGCTTTTCAGCATCTAATGAGATGATCATTTTTTTTCTTTTCAGTTTAGTTATATGGTGGATTACATTGACAGATTTTTGTATGTTGAACCATTCCTGCATGGGATGAAGCCAACTTGATCACAGTGGATATTTTTTTTGATGTGTTCTTGGATTTGGTTTGCCAGTATTTTATTATTTTTGCACTGATGTTCATGAGGGAGATTGATCTGTTATTCTCTTTTGTGGTTGGGTCATAAAAAGTGTTTGGGAATGTTCCTTCTGTTTCTATTATGTGTAACACTTTGAGGGCTATAGGTATTAGCTCTTCTTTGAAGTTCTGATAGAATTCTGCACTGAAAACATCTGGCCCTGGACTTCTTTTGGTTGGGAGGCTTTTGATGACTGCTTCTATCTCCTTGCAGGTTAAGGTCTATTTAAATTGTTCACCTGGTCTTGATTTGACTTTGGTATGTGGTACTTATCCACAAAATTGTCCATTTAATTTACATTTTTCCAATTTTGTGGAGTACAGGTTTTTGTAGTATAACCTAATGATTCTCTGGATTTCCTCAATATCTGTTATTGTGTCCACCTTTTCATTTCTGATTTTGTTAATTTGGATGTTCTCTCTCTGCCTTTTGATTAGTTCAGATAAGGGTTTGTCTATCTTGTTGATTTTCTCAAAGAACCAGCTCTTTGTTTCATTGATTTTTTTTGTATTTTCTTTGTTTCTATTTTATTGATTTCAGCCATTAATTTGGTTATTTCCTGTTGTCCACTCCTCTTAAGTTGATGTGGGAGTTCTCTCTATGTGCTGTAATTACCATTAATGAATAAATAAACTACCTTGGCCTGTTGGTAGGGCAGAGCTTAGGTAGGCGGGGAAGATGGAACTGAATGCTGGGAGAAAGAAAAACAGAGTTGGAGAGAGATACCATGTATCTGCTGGAGACAGATGCTGGGAATTTTACCCAGTAAGCCACTGGCATGTGGTGATACACAGATTAATAGAAATGGATTAAATTAAGATGTAAGTATTAGCCAATAAGAAGCTAGAGCTAATGGGCCAAGCAGTGCTTTAATTAATACAGTTTCTGTGTGGTTATTTCAGGTGTAAGTTAGCTGGGCATCTGGGAAGAACAAGTGGCCCCCTCCTTGCAACAAATTGGCACCAAGGTGGTTGACTATAGCCACATAAAACCTGAAAAAGCTTGAAAAGAAATTCTAGACACAAAAATTCATTATTTAACACAGCTTCTTGCTGTTTGCTGGTGGCTTGCCACAGCTACTTTAAGAGAGATTTTTCTGATTCAGTGGTAGCAGGAAAAAAATCTGTGGCTGTTTTAAAATGCCAGCTTTCTGAGCTATGCTGCCAGTGCAACCTCTGGTTCTTTCGGGAGACAGCATTTGGATAGGGTTTGTAGGCAGACTGCTGTAGCTTCCTTGATGGCAATTTGGACTGGCTGTGTGCCTGGAAGTGGGGTGCTGTGCGTGGCTCAGAGATGCAAGTGGCTCTGCCATGCTGGACTGTGCAGAGCAAGCAGGACATACCTTATATATCATAGTAATAGTGCAGCTTAAGTTTTAGACTGGGCAGGCAAATAGGCAGTACAATATTAACCCTAAGAATAGTGCAGCTGAAGTTTTTAAGAAGCACTTAGCATTTTAAGAAGTGATCCTGGACAGTAAAGAATTGCAGATTCACAATAGGACAGATTCAGAAATAAAAGACCTCTAAATGGGTCACAGTGTTGGATAAATGTACATAGGCTTGGAAGAGAGAATAAAAAGAGTATAGAGAGTCATAAAATAAAGTTAATGCTTTTAAAAAAAGGTAAAGTCTTTAAAGAGGCAGAGTACAGGTAGGCATAGATTAAAAGGAGTAAAGAAAAATAAACCATGTAAAAATGGAAAGTTCCCAGAGAGTCTGGATTATGTATATTATTGTGTTTTCTTTGAATTTTTTTTTTTGACTGTGAAGGAATTAAGTGCAGAGAGACATTTCATTGTATGGGCTGCTAAGCTAAACCAGCATGTATATTGTAAAGGTATCTTGACTGGTTCTTCTTTTGTTTTCACAGAAGATGAGAACCTGTGGATTGCTTCTAGTCCAATATGGAACAAGACCCCCTGAAAGGTTGCTGTGAAGAGCTCCACAAAGAAAATATCTAACCTAATTGCTTACTGAGATGAATCTAGCATACAGAATACACCATGAAAGACCTGATTAATAGCTCCCCCAAACAGCAGGAAGTAGTATGGACAGAACTACACCCATATTCCCAAATATTGTTTATAAATGTTATTTTACATTTAAAGGGAGATATGATATAGATAAGAATAATTTGCATTAGTATGGATCTTGGTTTGTTGATAAAAAATGAAGGTCAATTTTGTTATACTGTGTATATATGATCTGCTCTTGATTGGGGTATTATGATTATGTAGCTCATTTGAAAATGTAATGTATAATTAATAAAGATAGCTTAATAGATAATCATCTATAATAGTCAAGCTTGTAATCATGTTAGTTAGATTTTCTAGATATATAGAGATATATTTCTGTTAGATAGGTATTCTTCAAATCTTTCAGAGACCTTCAGAATATGGCATTTGTAATGTTTAAGAACTTAAGACTTTTCATGACAGTGAGACCATCTGCTCCTGGCAGTACCAGTTATTTCAAGATGAAAATGGACATTGAAGAGGATCCTTATGGAGTTGGTTAGCCATTTGGGCAAGAAATTGCTCTTGTCTGGACTGCTTGATGAACTGGACAGGCAGGACATGCAGAGAAATGACTGCTGAACTTGCCTAAAAATGAGATGATCCTTCAGGGTTCCTACTTCATGAAAGAGTCTGCAGACATTCTGCAGGATACAGAAGAAAGTGACTGACAAAACTGCCAATATGAGCAGAACTGTTTTTGAAGTTTCCTGCTTTGTGGAAAAGTCTGCCAGATACTATCGGCCTGTAGGCTGAAGATGGATGCCTCAATGGTACAGAGAACTTTGGGTGACTGTCCAGGTACCAAGATATCTCTGTCAATTCTAGAGTTTTGGAAGTTGCTTATAATATACTTCCTATTTACTTAGGTAATATTATATCCTTCTGGAGTCTTTGAGGGCATAGAAGAATAGATAGTAATAATACAGTTTTCCTTAGTCATGATAAAAGATAAAGTAAATAGAAATATTGCAAGTGTAATTCTTGCCTGATACCTGTTTTGTTATATGTAATTTTACTGTTAAAGTTAAAGCCTTCTTTTTTATTTAAACAAAAAAGGGGAGGTGATGTGAGAGTCCCCTCTATGTGCTGTAATTACCATTAATGAATAAATAAACTGCCTTGGCCTGTTGATAGAGCAAAGCTTAGGTAGGCAGGGAAGAAAGAACTTAATGCTGGGAGAAAGAAAAACAGAGTTGGAGAGAGACACCATGTATCTGACAGAGACAGATGCTGTGAATTTTACCTGGTAAACCACTGCCACATGGTGATACACAGATTAATAGAAATGGGTTAAATTAATATGTAAGAATTAGCCAATAAGAAACTAGAGGTAATGGCCAAGTGATTTGATTAATACAGTTTTTGTGTTGTTATTTCAGGTGTAAGCTAGCAAGGTGGCCAGGAAGAACAAGTGGCTCCCTCCTTGCAACACTGAGTCTGCTTCTTTTTGTTCTAGAGCTTTCAGGCATGTTATTAAGTTGCTATTGTGAGATTTCTCCACTTTCTTTATGTAGGCACTTAGTGCTATGAACGTTCCTCTTAGCAAGGCTTTCACAGTGTCCCATAGGTTTGGGTACATTGTGCCTTCATTTTCATTGAATTCTAGGAAGGCTTTAATTTCTTTCTTTATTTCTTCCTTAACTCAGGGGTGTTTCAGTTGAGCACTGTTCAATTTCCTTTAGTTTGTAGGCTTTCTGCAATTAATGTTGTTGAGTTCTAACTTTAAACCATGATGATCTGATAAGATACAGGATGTTATTCCAATTTTTTTGTATCTGTTGAGGTTTGCTTTGTTACTGAGTATGTAGTCAATTTTAGAGAAGGTTCCAGGAGGTGCAGAGAAGAAGGTATATTCTTTTGTGTTGTGTAAGATGTTCTATAGATGTCTATTAAGTCCATTTGAGTCATGACAGCTGTTAGTTCTTTTATTTCTCTCTTAAGTTTTTGTCTGGTTTACCTGTCCATTGGTGAGAATGGAGTGCTGAAGTATTTTACTATTAGTGTGTGGGGTTTGATATGCAATTTAAACTTTAGTAATGTTTCCTTTACATATGTGGGTGCTCTTGTATTTGGGGTCTAGATGTTCAGGATTGAGACTTTGTCTTGATCAATTTATCTTGTGATGAGTATGAAGTGTCCTTCTCTATCTCTTCTGATTGATTTTAGTTTGAAGTCTATTTTGTTAGATATTAGGATAGTTATACCTGCTTGTTTCTTAAGTCCATTTGCTTGGAAAATCTTTTCCTAACCCTTTACTGTGAGATAGTGTCTGTCTTTGAGGTTGAGGTGTGTTTCTTGTACACAGCAGAAGGATGAATCCTGCTTTCATATCCATTCTCTTAGCCTGTGTCTTTTTATAGGTGAATTGAGTCCATTGACATTAAGAGACTTTAATAACCAGTGATTGTTAATTCCTGTTATTTTTTAGTGGTAGTGTTGTGTTTTTCCCTTCTTTTGGGTTTGCTGGTGGGAGGTTATATGTTGCCTGTGATTTGTTGGTGCAGTTAGTTTTCCTTCTAGTACTTTCTGTAGGGCTGGATTTGTGGAAAGGTATGTTTAAATCTGGTTTTGTCATGCAATACCTTGTTTTCTTCATTGATGGCGCCTGAAAGCTTTGCTGGGTAGAGTAGTCATGGGCTCTTAGTGTCTGAAACACACCTGTTGAGGACCTTCTGGCTTTCATAGTTTCCATTGAGAAGTTGGGTGTAAATCTGATAGGTATGCCTTTATGTTACTTGGATTTTTCCTTTGCAGTTCTTGATATTGTTTCTTTATTGTGTATGTTTTGCATTTTGATTATTATATGGGAAGGGGGCTTTTTTTGGTCCAGTCTATTTGGTGTTCTGTAAGCTTCTTATACCTTAATAAGGATGTCCTTCTTTAGGTTGGGAATGTTTTCTTCTATGATTTTGTTGAATGTATTTTCTGTGCCTTTGAGCTGGAGTTCTTCTTCTTCTTCTATACCTTTTATTCTTAGGTTTGGTCTTTTCATGGTGTCTCAGATTTCCTGGATGTTTTGTGTTAAGAATTTGTTGGATTTAACATTTTCTTTGACTGATGAATCTATTTCCTCTGCCATATCTTCAACATCTGAGACCCTCTCTTCCATCTTTTGTATTCTGTTGGTTATGCTTGCCCCTGTAGTTCCTGCTCATTTACCCAGATTTTCTATTTTGAGAATTCTCTCAGTTTGTGTTTTCTTTATTGCCTCTATTTCAGTTTTCAAGTCTTGAACTGTTTGTTTCACCTGTTTGGTTTTTTTTTCTTGGTTTTCTTGAGTTTTTTAAAAAAAGAGATTTATTGATTTCTTCCTTTTTTGTTGTTCCTCCATTTCTTTAAGGGAGTTTTTTATTTCCTCTTTAAAGTCTTCATCATCCTCATAAAGTTACACTTAAAATCTATTTCTTCTGCTTCTTCTTTGTTAGGATGTTCAAGTCTTCCTCCTGTATGAACACTGAGTTCTGGTGTTACCATGATGGTTTTTAGGTTGTTGAATGAATTCTTGTATTGGCCCCACACATCTGTTTCTCCAATTGATACTGGCAGTGTCTTTGCCTCTTGGCCCAATCCTTGCAATTGCTGTCTGTGTCTCAGGGAGCCACTGAGGTCTCTCTTGGTCCACTCTCTTGGTCTGCTTTTTTGTTCCTCTCTATGCAGTCACAGCCTATGCTTTAGAGTTCCTCTGAGGTTGCAGTGGGGATTGGAGGGTTTGGGGTCACAGTGGGACTTGTAGGTTACACAGTCCAATAGATGGGGTGAGGGTGTTGGATCAGCCTACCTGCAGGAAGCTTGCATGTTGGCTGGTTAGAGAAGCTGAGCCAGGCTGTGGAGGGGACTGGGGTTTTTCCCCATATCAAGGGCCTAGGGAGTGGGATGGCCTGCTGTGTGTGATCACTCACCTCTTGGTCCTCTCTGTGCAGTTGCAGCCCGTGCTTCAGAGTTCCTCTGAGGTTGTGGAGGATAGGAGGGTCTTAATTACTTCTATTCCAATTTTGATCAAACTAGAAATTTCTTTTTCCCACCCAATCCTTCATGAAATACAACCCTTTCTTTGATTGAGGCTTCTCATACTGAACCTTATTTCTTCATTGCTGTACTTTCTAGGAGCTTTATTTTTCTCTTTCCTAATGAGTTTCTTCTTAATTAATATAAATTTTATTGAGTTAATAAGCAAGAAATGGGAGGCTTTTATTTTATAACAACTGTTAATGCAGCTATCATTGTTTCATTAAAATATGTGAAGCTCAAACTGGTATATTAGTGTTTCACAGTTTTCAATTCACTATTGATGATTTCATCTGGTTTGGCTTCCTGGAAAATTTCTTAATTAATTCTAAAGTGTCTACCTGCGTGTCCATATAACTCACTCACTGGGCAGTGTAACTGGAAGTTTCTCTCCTGCTTGTCAGCTCCTGAATAACCACTCTGAGGCTTAATATTAATTATAAGCAGTTTGGCCAATAAGCTCAGTCTTATTATTAACTATCTTTTACAACTTTAGTTAACCCATTTCTATTATTCTATATTTTAACATGAGGCTCATGGCTTGCTCCTTTACATCTTGCTTCTCCAGCAGCTGCTGGTGTCTCTTTGATTCCACCCTTTTCCTCCCTGTATCTCTGTTTGGATTTTCCACCTGGCTCTATTCTGCCCGGCTATTGGTCAAATTAGTTTCTTTATTAACTAATGGTAATAAAACATTCACAGCATACAGAGGGGCATCCCACATCACAGGAACTCTTCAGATCTTCACCTTTATGAGCTGTAATGTGATTTTTGACTAAAAGTCTTTTGTCAGCCTTAGAGAAGTGAAGCATTCATAAGGCTAGATGAAAAAATGCCTACTGTTATGTGATTTTTTTGATTTCATGAAAGAAAAATAAGTTTAATAATCAAAATCTTTTTTTCTAGGCTGGTGAAATAACTCATCAGACAATGATACTTGCTGTCAAGCCTGACAGATGACCTGAGTTTAATCTTTGGGACCCACACAGTGGAAGGAAAGTATAGGCTCCTTCAAGTTGTCTGCTGACCTCTACATGCATGCCATGGAATGTGCATGTACACGAATGCACACACATGTAAAATTAAGTAAAAATATTGTTTCTGCTGTGTTAAAGTTACTACTATTTATTGCATTAATAAACCAAAAGCTATCAAAACTGATCAGTTAATTCATTTGCTTTATTGTGCTGTATAAATGGTATGGGTGATAATTTATGAAATCTTTGAAGAGATGAAAGTGTCTTAGAAGGGAGACTCTAATCCAACTATGAGAAATTAAAATTCCTCAGCGTTACAGCCCTAATATTTAAAGAAGAGTAAGATAAGCACACAACAAATACCCACCTTCTCCACAGAACTGTAGCAACCCTGAGTTAGGCCACACACAGAAAGCAATGTGAATATTCTGCCTGGAATTCCAGTCTGAAAACAAAGGAAGGAAGTGACTTGCAGAGAGATTTACACATGACCTACCCTGTCCTCTCTCAGATCAGAGGTTTGGCATGAATACTGTGGACGTACCAGCAACTCCAGCTTTTTAAACACTACAAGACAATACTGATGTCATGTTTTAAAACTTCATTTTTGGTTTTCAGTTTATTTGTGGGGTTTCTTTTAAGTGTTTCCTAGCAAAATTATTCCAGTAGTGATTTTTTGAAGATGGAGTTTTAGAAACTTAGAGTACAAGTGACGCTGTACTAGGGACTTGAATAAAAATGGCACTTCTTTTCTCAGCCTGACTATAAGGAAGGGTGATTGCTGTTTGGCTAGAGCATCATAGATTATATGAATAAAACAACAAAGCCCAAATTGGGATGCTATTCAACCGAAATTATTTTTATTGCAGTATAGATTCAAATCATAGTAAAAATGAAAGCACGCTTTTCCCTTTAGACAATTTATTTCTTTCGAGTCTCTCTGAACTTGAACAGATCATACTTGACAAATAACAGGGATGTTGTGGGAAGGTGGAAGGGAAAGAGGAGTGTCTATTTATAATCATCCAGGTTCATCCACGGAGGTTAATTTTATGCAATAGAAGAAAAATAAAATCATAAATAATGGATCAAAAGAAAGTCAAGATTGCTGATGTTACCTAGAAAGCAGCATGATTTCTGACTGTGTCCACGAAGGCTCCATTTTCAGTTCAGATGACATGAACTGAAGGTCATGGTGTGAACATGTGCAGAAGAAAACTGTCTACGTGTGGCTGTAGCTAAAAAGGGTTTGGCAAGAGCAGGCACTGAAGGAAGTCCTTCATGGATAAAGGATAAAAGCTGAACAATGGACCTTTGTGAGTGGAATATTGTGGAGGTAATTCATACATTATAAAGGAACATTTTCAAAGAGAAAAGAGCAATCGATATACTGAATAAAAGGGCTGGAATGAAATAGATGGGTGTGGAACAAGAACAGTGCTTGCTGAGTATTTCTGCAAGTTTCTTAAGTGGCACCAGTCTCTTTAATGAAGATCTGTAACACGTCAGCATTGGCTGTGGCATCCTATGTCGTGAGTTAAATCAGGGGCAACAAAGATGACTCCATGCTCGAGAGAGCTTACTGCACAGTTATGAAGGCTCGAGTTCGTATCCCATCATTCACATACCAAGAAGGTGTCCCCTCTCCCCGACATTTGCAAATCCAGCTGTGAGGGGCAGAGGCAAGAGAATGACTGGGGCTTATTAGATTCCAGCCTAGCTGAGAAACTTAGCCTCAGGTTCAGAGAGAGAACTTGTCCCAAAAGATCAGGTGAAAAGTGATAAAGGAGTACACCCAACACCATCTTCTAAATTTATACAGGCACACAGTGCATGTGCAGTCTCACCCCCTCTCTCTCTCACACACACACATACACACACACACACACACTATTTAACTTAAAGTAGAGAAAACCTAAGTAAAGCATAAAATTTTTAGATTTTGAGGCACATTACCACTTTCAAAGGCTCGGTAGAAACATGTACCCCATGGTAACCTTATTCAACACAAAAGGGAGAATTATTGTGGAATGTTTTGTTGGATTGAGACTGGGTGAACATCTTCAGAGTTTGGGATGGAATCTGAGTCTGTAAGTTAGTAGTGGTCTCTGTCTCAAGCAAAGTGTGTCTACGAGGGAGTCCCTACATCCCGGTGTGGTGATAAGGATCAAAATTGTTTTTTGAAGAATGAAGAAGGTAGAACACTCTTACCACACAGTGGTGTAGTGTGCTCTTATAGTATCATATGCTTGCTGTCTCTATTTCATATTTTGGGTATACTTATACTGCTGTCAAATCTTGGTAGTTAGGACAAATTTCTTGTAGACTTTATCCTTGTGAACTAAGTGTTTTGCTTGATTTGACTAAGTAGCAGTAAAACATTACATAGCAATTAGAAAATTAGAAACAAAACTTGTTATTGACTGACAGATGAGAAGTTTGAGTCCCAAAGTCAATTAAATGATGGGTTTGCTTTAATTTTGGCTGGTTTTTTTAGTTAAATAAAATATAATTCCATAATTTCCCTATTCCATGTCCCCTCTCCTACTTCTCTCATATGCTCCTACTCCCTCCCAAATTTAAGACCCCCCCTTTTAATTTTTACATATATACATAAACACATCCTTCTTAAATTAGTGCTGCCTGCAAGTATGTATTTCTAGGGCTTCCCAGTTGGTTCTGGATAATCGTTCACGGGGCTCCTCCCTGGGAAAGACTAATTCTCTCTCTCCCGGCAGTTGTTAATTGTCTTCAGCTCTTTACCTAGAAGTGGGGCCCATGAGATTTTCCTGTCCACACTGGCATGTCAACTGGTGCTGGGATTGTCCAGGTCTTGTTTAGACAGCTATGTGGTTGAGATTTCATGAGTACAGCTTCCTTGCTTTTGTAAGTGACTGACTTTCAGCTGTAGCACAAAACTCTCAAATCTGTGTTTCATTGTCTCCTTCTGAAAATGACAAACAATGCACGTTTCTTTAAGGTTAACTCTGATTTTAAAGAATAACTTACATCTGACTTATATAGTACAAACAGTTGATCACCGCTTAGTACTTGATATATACATCTCACAGTGCTAACACACCCACCATGTACTTGTGTAACTGCTTTGCAGGTATTGAATCAATATAATCCTTACAGTTAACTCTATGAGAGAGGTGCTGTTGTGAACTCATATTATAAATGAGTAAGTTGAGGCTCAGAGAGGTTCAAAAAATTACTTAGGGCCACACAGCTAGTGTGCAACAGTACCAGCATAATAGGACGTCATTGATACTCACTGTCTATTATTATGAAGGGTATACACATTGCCTTTCCATATAAAATAGGAGAATATACAGATAACTGATCTTTAGGAAGGCTGCCTAATTAGTGCATAATAGATACTGGCAATTGATTCTCTGAATGCAGAAGCCCAGGGAACTTCACTTAATAACTTCTGAGCTCCTCAAATAAGGCTGTTTCAGTTCTGTGTGCTGTGTGTGCATATCCTGACTCGCCCTTTCCTTAGGGAAACTAGGGAGCAAAATATATACAGAAATGAGCCTTTTGTTGCCGTGCCAAATTTGGCAAGGATGGTGATCCCAGCCTCCAAGCAACAGAGAACTTCCCTGACCGTAAGTGAGTGTGCCTTCCCAAGTCAGATGAAAAGACCCTCTGTGCACACCTGACAGCCTTTCCAGCATCAGCTGGGTCTCTGTGATTAAAGGAAAGGTGATGTGTTAAAGGGGTCTGACCTAACTAGAGACTGACTCTCTGTTTGCAAATCTTAAAATAATTGTCAATGAAATAAAGCCTCCTGAGTCAGAGGATATGACATCCTCATTTGCATGATTCAGAATGGCAGTGACGCCACAGGCAGCCAGTCAGTGGGGAGGAGTTCCTGAACATGGAAATGCTGAACAATTAAGCGGCCCCAGTAGCTGGCACCAAATGAATTGTCTTAGATAACAGAATCGTGTTCCATTGGCAGTGCACAGGAAGCTGCTGGCTATCAGAACTTCACAGTAGGTTATTCCTGTTACCACCCTCAAGTGTTTTTTTTTTTTCTTTTCTGGAGTGTAGGGCTGAGAGTAGACAGTTTTGAGAGGTAAATTGAAATTCTGTGCTTTTAAAAAATATAATGCTTTTATTAATATTTTAGAGAATTTCATACACGCATACAATGCACTTTGATCACTCTTCCATTCATCCACCCAGCTACTCCTGGATTCAGTCTCCCTCTCCTACCTTATACAACTTGATGTCCTCTAACTTTTAAATATTTCACTGAGTTCAATCTGTGCTGCCAATACATGCATGGGTGTGGCTCTATCCATTGGAGCATGGTCCATCTACCAGGGGACACAACCCTGAAGAAAGCAGAATTTCCTTCTTCTAGTAGTCATCAGCTGTCAAGAGCTCCTCAACCAAGGATAGGGGTTCATGAGACCCTCCCCTTCCATGTGGTGGAGTGTTGACATGCTTGATCTTGTTTGGGTATTATGCAGGCAACCACAGTTGCTGTGGTTTCATGAACACAATGACCCTTTCATGCCCAAGAGATACCCCTTCTATCAAGTCCTCCCCGATCTCTGGCTCTTACAATCTTTCTGCTCCTTCTCTTGTGACATTCCCCAAGCCTTGTGGGAGAGGGTGTGATACAAATGTGCTACTTTACGGCTGAGTACTCCATAGATAGCCATTCTCTGAAGGTCAACCACATGTGAGCTTCTGTGTTGACCACAGTCTACTACAGAAAGACATTTCTTTGTGAGGACGCCAAGCTCTACGAATCTAAGGGTGAAAGGCTGCTTATTTAAGCAGAGTGTCAAGTCCTTAGGAAAGCACATCAGTCTTTGGAATGACTCAGATAATACTCGTATCTATTAGAGTGAATTTTATAACTTGGTTGCAGAAGTAGAGGATAAAACGTCTTTAGGCAATTTATGAACATCCTTAAGTTGAGTGCAGGGGCTGATTTTCTCTCTGAGAAAATGATCCAATGTTTCTATGACATTCTGAAAAGAAGTCTTTGAACTCCAGAAGTTAGAACTGTGATCCTGGCAATTATAGTTTAGAGATGATAAGCAGACCTTTATTATAGATTATAAACACATAGAATATTAAAACCTAGACTCTGATAATGAAGTACCAACATTTTTACTCCACAATATAAAAATGCCCCATTCTTTCATCAGTTAGTGTTTTGTTTTTATTAAAACATTTTTTATACAATATATTTTGCTCACATTCTTTGCCCTCCCGCAACTTCTCCCAGATCCTTCCCACCTTTCTACCCACTAGGTATAACAGTCATACTCTGAGCAGACCCCATGCCCAGGAATAATTGGCCAACACATCGTGTGTGTGTGTGTGTGTGTGTGTGTGTGTGTGTGTGCTCATGTGTGCTTGCGTGTGCACACTTTCTGTTTGGTTTTGATATTTTTGTCTTTTTTGAGTTAGTATGTTTTAAATGCACAGAAATGTGCCCTGCTGCCTTTGCAGACATGGCTCCTGTCAACCCCCTAATGTAGCTCTCCTGGCCAGACCCTTCCTCTCCTCCCCAAAATCTTGCTGTGATCTGGAGAGTAAACAGACTGAGAGAAGAGATCTCTTTGCTTTGAATGTAAGACTTTTTGCCACAGGAGGATCTGGAAATGTCACATGTGGATTGTCTCTTCAATAAGTGGTACTCTTCAAAGATGAAGTAATTCTTGAGCATCCTTGCTCCTGAATGGTGCTTTTTGATGGTTGAGAACTGCATTCCTAACCTTTAACCTCTAGAGAGACTAAATCCTGCTACAACACAGATTCAGGTGAGCTTCTTCTTAGGTCGCTGGGACCAAAACTCCTTACACAGTGAGGTCACTCTGCGTAGCTCCATCTAATGTGTAAATATGCTGTAATTAGGGTTCTGATGACACTGCTACCAAAATGCAGTGACTTATTGAAAGTGGGTCAAACAAAGTGACAGTTATGCCAGGAGCCATAGGAATGGGAAGAAATGGGACTTCTGGACAAATTTTCCTTTGTGGTGTGCTGACAATTGAAATAAACCATCTCCATCAAGAGAAAACCTGTCAGGACTGCATCCACTTTTCTCCCCGTTCCCTTGCCAGTTCCACTGCTCCTTCCTCTGGTGATTCATCAAGAAGATATTTGCTGCCAAAACATCACTTATTTTAACTTATTTAGCTAGCTACTGTTATTGGGAAAGCCCAGAAAGTACAGCAGATACCAGAAGAATCAGAAGCAGGTATTCGGACATCTACTGAATAAAACTTCCTTCCCTGTAAGTCAATGCTACAAGAACAAATTTGTTCAAGTTCCATTTTGCTGTGAGAACTGTAGAAAAGAGTTGGTAATGCTGACATAACAGAGAATGGAATCATGTTGTTTTGGTTTTGCCCTGCTCAAAAACAGCTTTCTACTGATCATAGACCATGCTGGAGAACAGTCTGTAAAAACAAAAACAGTTCATTCATTGTTATCAAGAAAGATTGCCTAATTCATTTCTGCTTAAAAGAAGCTAACTGAAGATTAGGATGCAAAACACCCCATAATTTTAAACAGGCTGGTAGAAAACATGCTGTGTGCCCCCAGCTGACCTTGAACTCAGAGTCATGGTTTAGCTTCAGCCTCCCAAGTGCTAACACTTACCAAGATAGGTCACCAACCCAACAGAAGAAAGCCCACCTTTACCTATAGTTTTATTGACACAGATTAAAAGAAGGTGACCCGCTACAGATCGTGTTTAAGTCATCTAACATTCCTAAGCCCATTAGGAATTCAGCCACTTTGATTACTATTCTAAACTACAATCAGCTTTGTAAAAAAGATGCTCAGGAGATTTACATGGATTTATATTAAGAAGCCGCAGATTTAGAGACTATTTTAACCCACCCTGGTCAAGTGTGAGGCTCTTAAGAAACAGAGACCCTCCACGCGTCTATTTCATTCCACCCTGCACCTTTATACACGTTTTGCTTAACTCTAGTGAAAGATGCATGCTGACTTGATATATTTGGGATTCTATTATGTTTGTTCCTTCAGTGCTAAATAATATAAACCAACACTCTGATGAGGAGGAGATTGATACTATCTGGTTTAAGACATGCCCTGGTTTCTTTACAAGCCTCGCTAAGCCTTTGCCTTGCAAGTGTGGAATATATAAAATGGTTTTACCGTTTAATCAGAAGACCCATGTGAGATAAGAAACCCACACTTTACATTCAGTTTGTGTCAAATTAATATATATGTATGTATGTAATACTTTCATATGATGACGTGCATATGCTGTACTTCTCCCTGGTTCTCTTACTTGATGGAATTTTTGTGCTGAACACATTGAAGGCCAGATATAAATTTGCTATGGTTTTTACTGCATATATTCCTGGCTTTCTTCCCAGACCACTGAATTCGGGTGGGGATTGGAATACGTATTTTAAAAGTGACCTGGCAATCAGCAAGGCTTGGAAATTATTGAGCTAGTGGATTTTGAGGGACCAACCAGCAGTATAATTGTAGGAAAAATCCAGCAGGGTGAGTTATTTTAACTAAATTACTAGTTTGTTAATTTAGTTAAAATAACTATATTGTTAATTGACAAACATTAACTAATTCACTTTTGCTTGCTAAAAC
>PVIU01016915.1:0-43506 GCA_004026605.1 Ondatra zibethicus
GCTCAATCCATTGCTCTGATGTGAATGTGGGTCTCTGTCTCTATCTCCATCCATCGGATGAAATTTCTCCCACCTCTATCCCCGCCCCTGGCTTCCAACTTTTGCTTGATGATCCTGTTTGCTTCCAACTTCCAGGAGGTTCTGTGTATGCTTTCTTTGGGTTCACCTAGGTATTCAGCTTCTCTGGGCTTGCGAGACACCAATGATTCCCTATGCTGGAGAGGATGTGGAGTAAGGGCACCATTTTCTTGACAGAGGTTTTTGTACTGCCCAATCCCTCAGCTGTTCAGCCCCAGAGAAACACACAGTGGTCTACATTAATTATAAACTGATTGGCCTATTAGTTTAGGCTTCTTATTAACAAATGCTTACATCTTACAGTAACACATAATTCTTGTCTGTGTCAGCCATGTGGCTTGGTACCTTTTATCAACAAGGCATTCTTATCTTGCTTCCTCTGCATCTGGTTGACAACTGCAAACTGACCGTTTCCTCTTCCCAGAATTCTCCTGTTCTCATTGCCCCACCTCAACTTCCTGCCAGGTCACCCCAACTATACATCCTGCCTGGCTACTGGCCAATCATCGTTTTCACACAGCATATGTGAAGCTTTACAAAATCGTGAAAATTATTTTAAATGTCTTATTTTACACATGATCATTGATAGGTAAATGGTCCCTCTTAGCTATGATGAAGTGTATGATCTTAGACAGAGAAGGGCCCCTATGTTATCTCTTTCCACATAAGTAAAGAATTGTAACTGACATACTGGTTCTTAGAAGGTGGCTGGGTGGACATCCACAGACCATATGATGAAATAAATATAAAAACTTCTGTTTGATATTGGTGCATAGAGTCAAGTTTTTGTCATAACGATATTGACAATATTAATATTAATTTCCTAATGAGATGCAAACCAAAGACATTCTAAAGCACATATTCCTTTAAAACATTTATTTGGGGTAAGTAAAATGGCTCAGTGGTTAAAAGTGCTTTCCACTAATCCTGAGATTAAATAGATCCATGGGCCCAACATAGTAGGAACTAATCAATTTATACCTTCTTCTCTGTCAATGGTGTAGCTCAGATACCAAGGACTTTCTTGACTTTGCAGTAGTTTCCTTTCCTTTCTAAATTCTGTGTCTCTCACTTCTCTGGGCATTACCATAGCAGCTCTACTCAATTCAAATCAGTACAAAGTTTCTTGCTCTTCAATGTACAAATCACCCGGGTGTAGTGGAAATGCATATTCTAAATCCACAAATCTGAAGATGGCCTGTGAGATTCCATTTCTAACATTCCCCACGAAGTTCCCCATGTGTGGTCTGAAGACGACATTTTGAATAGTAAAGAATTAAATTCCCCATCTCTCTTTTATATAGGCAGTATGCTTCTTGAGGACAAGGACTGTTACTTTCTTACCTCTGGATTCAAGGTAACAGACAGTAAATATGAAACAGTTCCATGAAGCATTTATTATATCTGCTTTCTAATTCTTCACTCACTTCAATGCATATTGATCTTATAAATTAAAAATGAGAATCCCAAAAGCAAAATATCTTTATATGTAAAATTGCATGTATAAATATCAGAACAATATCTTAGTCATATGTGTGTGTGTGTGTGTATATATGTATTTGTTTTCCATATAACTTTGGGGTTCCTGAACAGTATTGTAGAATATACTACAAAGGAAAATAGATAATGAACAAGAAAGCCTTGTTATAGAGAGAAGGAAGATGCAGGCAACCTGGTAGTGCAGACTTAATAATTAGTCAGTGTAGACTGGAGTATAGTAAGTCATTTGTCTTCCAAGTGTGAAACCCTGGCTTTGATGCTCAGCACTGAAATTAGTCTATGCTCTATAATACTTTTGAAATATGAGTTGATTTCAACAGCCATAGAACAAAAATTATAGAATTAATGAATGCAGCATGAAGAATCTAATTTCTTGTTTTTAATCTAGAATCACAAACCAGTATTAACCACTTTAAACATCAAGGAACCCAAAAACTTGTATGTCTGATTTGTGTGTGTGTGTGTGTGTGTGTGTGTGTGCACCCGAGCACATGTGTATGCATGCCCATGGAAGCCAGAGATGAATATTAACATGTCTTCTTCAACAATGTCTCTAAATTGAATTTGGAGGGTGTTTCAGTAGAACTCTTTAGTTCAATTAGACTGCCTGGGAGCAAGCTCCAGGAATTTTAGGTTTCTGCCTCACCAGCAGTGGGGTAGCAGACCCTGTTTTATCCTTAAAATGCCTTCATTTTTATGCAGACTGCATGGAATTGACTTAGTTCCTTGTGCTCGGCAACTACTTTAGAAACATAGCCATCTCCTCAGCCTCGCTGTTTCATTTCTTGACTTCATTGACTCCTTCATCCTCCTTTTCTTCTCCCTCATCCTTTTCATTTCTCTGTCTTGTACAAAATAAAGCAAGCAATGGAGAGAACATGGACTCCAATCTAAAAAGAGATGGAGGAAAGTAAAATTTCGGATAGTAACAAATGCCATTTTACTTAACCTGTTAGTATTGATACATCTGTAAGTCTGGAGCTGAACTGTTTCTATCAGAAAATTGTCTTCTGAAGCACTAAGCACTCTAGATGCTGATGATGAAGTACGACAGCTTATTATGTACCATTAAGTACTCTGTGACAGCATGAAAAAATTTACTGGCTCCTGGATGCTTTATCTTAATGTACCTATAAATGCCATACTGTATTATAGCTTCTTCATACTTAAAATATTTTCCATTGTTACACAGGGAAGCTTTGTCTGGTTTCTTATGGTTCCCTAGTTGGGGTTCTGTCCTCAATCATTGAAATAATTTATTTTTTTCAGAATAAGCCCCAACAGCTACATGTGACAGTATTTCATACACACTTTTACATTACTATGTTGTTTTCTATCAGTTACTGGTACAGAATAAAATTCTGTAGTATAAACAATAACAAAATATTTATTAATGTTAGGGACATTTCAGTATTTCAGATTTTGAAACATAATATCATATTTGGCATAGCACTTAAAATCAATCAAAAGCATAACAGAAACAATACCCACAAGTATGCATCATAATGCTATCAATACATTATTTTTCAATATTTAATGATAATAAGATGATGTAAATGTTTATGTTGAATATATTACAGTAAAGTTTTTGATTTTTAATTTATCTAAATTCTATGTGCTATACATGACCACACACAGTCCCATCTAGAATTACATTGCTGTCAAATTTTAGAACATCACAAGACAATTTCTCAAGCATACAATAATTAAGATCTCAGATGAAACCAAAACATTCTAACTGGGAATAAACTAACCTTTTCACACACTATTTCTAACATCACTTCAGAGAATTATAATGGCCCTTTATATGCCAGAAATCCTATTCGATAGAATTGCAAAAAGGAAATGGTCATTTAAATCACAACCTTTGAGCTTCTGCTTTGCCCTACAGTATACTTGAAAAGGTTTACTGTTTAAAGACCTTCTCCATATAGAAGCATACAATTAACACATCTAAGAGTACTTATATGAAAGATAATCATTCAATATTTACTTGAGTATTCATAAGAAGAATAAGCAATGTTTATGACACAAGTTCAATATGAATGTCATTTTATCCACCTATTTCAGAAGGTTGCTTGAAATGTAAAAATCATCATAGATTGTAAGTCAATGATTTTATTTTTGCCTTGTTTTAAAAATATGAATGTTGTTCCCAAGAACAAAAAGTTGGGAGGGGAAAGTGGAGTGGTTCCAGGAGGAGTTGGAGAGGAGATTGGGGTGAATATGATTAAAATACATTGCCTAAATGCATGGAATTCTCTAAGGATAACTAAAAACTATATACAATAAATAAAAGTTATAATAAAGATTAATTTACAATTTAAAATTTTAATGAAACAAATTGTACTGAATGATATGCTGAGTTGTTAGGGTTTGCATAAACTATACCAGTCATATTTACCACACTGATGGGAAAAAATTTAAACTTCCTTGGGAGAAAATAGCTTAAGAAGCCTCTACCACTATATCTCTTGATGCTAAGGATGTACCAAAAGTTATTTATTATGAAAAAGGAAATAAATTTAAAATTTTGGTTTAAATTAGACAAATACAGAGTTAGTAAAATAAAGAAATTATATCCAAAACTGGATATAAACTTTTCTGAAGTGCTTATCTTTCACAGGAAATTATGAGGCTATTTTAATACTTTGTACTGTGCTAGAGGCCTTTCTTCCATTGTTGAGATGCTTCATTTAGTCTTGAATTTAGCAATTGTTTTAAGAATCTGGACCTGAATTAAGCAGCTCCATGGGTCTTAGAATTCCTTCCATTAATATTTCTTTCATAATTTCTCTCTGTGTGTATTTTGTATACTATATCTAATATTATTATATGTTTAGTATAGTAAAAATTGGACTCTGATATTTTTAAATAGAAGAAAATGTACCATGACTTTAAAAAGGAAAGATGCTTCTAATATTTAGCCCAAGTAAATGACTTTTTCTCAATTAAAACCCTGTGACTATTACTGACACACACTGCAAAGGTACATGTATTTTCTCACTTAAGTTCCTCTCCTCTTCCATGAATGCCCACAGCTGTTTGGCTCTTTGATAAGCAGGGAAGGCAGTCTCTTTTGCAGATCGTTTTAGCATATGAGACATATTGACATGAATATAACATATGTGCCACAGCAATACTATTCTGTTAACATTGCAACGAGATGCAACAAAATCTTAAATTACATATTTCTGCATGTGCTTGATTCTTGTTTACTGTATCTGATCCAGAAATAGAGATGACTTTTATTATGAAGATGCATTCCTAATAACTTTGGGGTATAAAAATAATGAAAAAAATAATGGTTATAACCCAACATTATCTTACCATTGCTCCAAAGTCACAGGGTAGCAGCAATGGCAATCTAGTTGAGTAAGATTTTTGATTTCTGTGGCAGGTATCCAGAAGGATGGCATTGGCAGACACAGGCTTATCAAACATGGAGAGCAAGGAGATGGAGTGCTTATTGGACAGCAAGGCAAAGGTTCACTGCTCTGACAAAAACATATTTAAAGCTGAGTTTATCCTAAAAGAACACAGGTATTTTTCCTTTCTCAAGTACAATGGTGTGGTTATTGGTTAATTTTTCTTTACAATTAAAAAGGTATAACATTCAGGGACTTAGATTTAGATATAGAAATAAATTATAGATTTATTTCTCTTGTTTATATCTTTATAGATATAAACCTTAGACTAGAACATAAAGGGCTCTCACATTGAACAGATATTAGAAACCTAGAACCAGGTTTCAATTATCAGATGTCAGATACCAAACAGTTGAGAAAGGAAAGCTAGACTGGATCATGGCCTGTATGTCAACTGCATTTGGAATTTCAAATTAAGATTTGTGTTTTCACTGGCTCTAGTTAACTATTCTTTTATATCCTTTGTGTAATAATAATTTTACCTGTCCCGTCTTAAGTAAATATTTAAAATCATGATAAACACTGCAGTCTGGCCCATGCAAGGAGAAAATTGTGAGAAACTGAAACTAGCTGCACTCTTTCTTCCCTGGGAGGAATGATTTCTATATATACCAAAGAACTGTCTGGGAGATGCTAGGACATGGGATATTCTGCTATGTGCTGTAAAAGTTAAGTTAGTGAAGGAGTTGTAATCTGATCTCTCTCTTTCTCTCTCTCTCTCTCTCCCTCTCTCTCTCTCTCTCTCCCTCTCTCTCTCTCTCTCTCTCTCTCTCTCTCTTTCTCTCCTCTTTCTTCCTGCTTCCTTCCTATTAAGAGAGATTAAAAAGTTCTGACTTCATTGACTATATATTCCAACAACCAAAATCTTCAGGAAATATCAGTTCTGCAGAGTCCAATCATGCTGAATATCACTTCACCTTTGCCTTCCCTGGAGCAAGCACATTCTCTCTAGACAGACAAACAGAGACACAGAGAAAGAGGGAGAGAGGCAGAGGCAGAAAGACAGACACACAGAGAGACAGAGTTGGAGATGAAGAAACAGAGACAGACAGAGACAGAAACAGAGACAGAGAATCTGCTAACACATTCCAATGGCTTCTTTAAGAATCCTCATTCAGACTGTGGCTCTCTAAAGGATTCAGTAGAGCTTTACTAAATTGCTGAGACTCACCGTTTTTGAGCCTTTTTTCTCCTGATAGGCCTGGGAACTAAAAATTGTACAGTGAATCTGGCTTAAAAATAAAGAGGTTCGAAGCCCGCCCTTTTGTCTGAGAGGTCATTGGCCAGCAAGTGGCCCTGATCCGGTACCAGTAGATCCATCCAGAGGGGTAAGTGTGTGTCTGCCCAGCTGGCTAGACACCCCGGGAAGGGAGTACAGGCACCCGCCAATCCCCTAAACCTTCTGGCCATTCAGCAGGGCTTCTCCCCAGCTACTGGCTTTTCAACTTTTCCCACCCCAGCTTGTCCTAAAGCACCCCTTTCCATCTGCGGGGTCCTAGGATCCCCCAACTCAGCATGCTTCAGGGCTGAGGCTCTGGAGACAAAGTAGTAAGTGCAAGGCTGCAGGGGTTTCTTTGTTCCAGAGGGGGTCCATAGATCCACCACCACTGCCTACTTCAGGGAGGAGGGGATCTGAGAGCCAACTCCAGTGCTTAGGGGACCTAAGAGAGGACAGAATAAAAAAAAAATCCCCAAGTACACAGTTAGCCACAGCAAAAATCGGATCAAGCTGCCGTGACTCTCCTGCCCACATTCGAAGGAAGTGATGGGCAGGCGCCAATGCAAGAATTCCTCCAACAACCTGAAAAAGCAGCATGATAACACCAGAATCCAGCGAATATGCAACAGGAAGACTTGAACAACTTAATCCAGAAGAAGTAGAAGAAATTGACTTTAAACGTAATATTATGAAAGTGATAGAGACCATTAAACGGGGTGTGAAAAACTCCTTTAAAGAAATGGATGAGAAGACTAACAAAAAGTTAGAAGAAATGAATAAATACCTCAAAGATATCCTAGAAAATCAAGAAAAAGCAATCAAACAGGTAATAGAAACAGTTCAAGACTTGAAAACTGAAATGGAGACAATGAAGAAATCACATACCAAGGGATGGCTGGATATGGAAAATCTGGGTAAATGAACAGGAACTACAGAGACAAGTATAACCAACAGAATACAAGATAGAAGAAAGAATCTCAGATGCTGAAGATACAATAGAGAAAATAAACTCATTGATCAAAGAAAACAACAAATTCAATAAATTCTTAATACAAAACATCCAGTAAATCTGGGACACCATGAAAAGATCAATCCTAAGAATAACAGGGGTAGAAGAAGGAGAAGAATTAAAGCTCAAAGGCCCAGAAAATATATTCAACAAAATTATAGAAGAAAACTTTCCCAACCTAAAGAAGGATATTCTTATGAAGGTACAAGAAGCATACAGAACACTGAATAGACTGGATCAAAAGAAAACATCCCCTTGCCGTATAATAATCAAAACACAAAACATACAGAATAAAGAAAGAATATTAAGAGCTGCAAAGGAAAAAAGTCAAGTAATATATAAAGGTAAACCTATCAGAATTATACCTGACTTCTCTATGGAAACCATGAAAGCCAGAAGGTCTTGGATAAATGTGCTGCAGACACTAAGAGACCATGGATGCAAGCACAGACTACTGTACCCAGCAAAGCTTTCATTCACCATCGATGGAGAAAACAAGATATTCTAGGATAAAAACAAATTTAAGCAATACATAGCCAAAAAACCCAGCATGACAGAAAGTACTAGAAGGAAAACCACAACAAAAGGAAGCAAACAACACCCATAATAACACAGACATCTAAAAACCCTCTAGCAGCACAGCTCAAAGAAGTGAAACACACAAACTCTACCACCAAAAAAAAAAAAAATTAAAAAAAAACCCAAAAACCGGAGTTAACAACCACTGGTCATTAATATCAGTTAATATCAATGGACTCAATTCACCTATAAAAAGGCACAGGTTAAGAGAATGGATACGAAAACAGGATCCAACATTCTGCTGTTTACAAGAAACACACCTCAACCACAAAGACATATATTATCTCAGAGTAAAGGGTTGGGAAAAGGTTTTTCAATCAAACGTCCCTAAGAAACAAGCAGGTGTGGCTATACTAATATCTAACAAAATCGACTTCAAACTAAAATCAATCAGAAGAGATGAAGATGGACACTTTATACTCATAACAGGAATGAACAGACATCAGGATGAAGTCTCAATCCTGAATATCTATGCCCCTAATATAAAAGCACCCACATATGTAAAAGAAACATTACTAGAACTCAAAGAACACATCAAACTCCACACACTAATAGTAGGAGTTTTTAACACTGCTGTAGTAATGAGGGCACAGGATGTTTGTCGTATTGGTTAAATAAAGAGACTGCCTTGGCCTTTTGTTAGGGCAGCCCTTAGGTGGGCGGAGTAGACAGAACAGAATGCTGGGAAGGCGGCAGTGTGGCAGACTCCGTGAATCTCCGGCCTGAGATGGACATAGGTTAGAAACTTCCTGGTAAGCCACAACCCTGTGGTGATACACAGATTACTAGATATAGGTTAAAGCAAGATGTGAGAGTTAGCCAAGAAGAAGCTAGATATAATGGGACAGGCAGTATTTCAATGGATACAATTTCCATGTAATTATTTCTGGAGTTAAGCTAGCTGGGTGACGGGACACAGCCAAGGGGGGCTGGGACAAAAACAGCCCACTCACTCCTCTTTACTACACACTCCTCTCTCACCAATGGACAGGTAAACCAGACAGAAACTTAACAGAGAAATACGAGAACTAACAGATGTAATGAATCAAATGGACTTAATAGACACTTATAGAACATTCCACCCAAACAGGAAAGAATATACCTTCTTCTCAGCATCTCATGGAACCTTCTCGAAAATTGATCACATACTCGGTAACAAAGCAAATGTCCACAGATACAAAAATTTGGGATAACCAACTGTGTCTTATCAGATCAACATGGAGTAAAGCTAGAATTTAATAACAATCCCACCCCCAGAAAGCCTACAAACTCATGGAAACTGAACAGTCAACTACTGAACCACTCCTGGGTCAAGGAAGAAATAAAGAAAGAAATTAAAGTCTTCCTTGAATACAATGAAAATAAAGACATAACATACCCAAACCTATGGGACACTACGAAAGCAGTGCTAAGAGGAAAGTTCATAGCACTTAGTGCCCACATAAAGAAAACGGAGAAAGCACACATTAGTGACTTACCAGCACACCTGAAATCTCTAGAAAAAAAAGAAGCAGACTCACCCAGGAGGAGTAGAAGACTGGAAATAATCAAACTGAGAGCTGAAATCAACAAAATAGAAACACAGAAAAAAATCCAAAGAATCAATGAAACAAAGAGCTGGTTCCTTGAGAAAATCAACAAGATCGACAAACCCTTATCCAAACTAATCAAAAGGCAAAGAGAGAACACTCAAATTAACAAGATCAGAAATTAAAAGGGGGATATAACAACAGAAACTGAGGAAATTCAGAGAACCATTAGGTCTTACTACAAAAGCCTGTATGCCACAAAATTGGAAAATGTACAAGAAATGGACAGTTTTTTAGATAAATACCATATACCGAAATTAAATCAAGACCAGGTGAACAATTTAAATAGACCTATAAATCGTGAGGAAATAGAAGCTGTCATCAAAAACCTCCCCACCAAAAAAGGCCCAGGTCCAGATGGTTTTAATGCAGAATTCTACCAGAACGACCAAGAAGAGCTAATACCTATACTCCTTAATGTGTTTCACATCATAGAAACAGAAGAGTCATTGCCAAACATTTTTTATGAAGCTACAGTTATCCTGATACCAAAACCACACAAAGATGCAACCAAGAAAAAGAATTACAGACCAGTATCACTAATGAACATCAATGCAAAAATTCTCAATAAAATACTGGCAAACCGAATCCAAGAACACATAAAAAAAAAATCATCCATTATAATCACGTAGGCTTCATCCCATTAATCCTATTAATGTAATCCATCATATAAATAAACTGAAAGAAAAAACCATATGATCATTTCATTAGATACTGAAAAAGCATTTGACAAAATTCAACACCCCTTTATGATAAAGGTCTTGGAGAGATTAGGGATACAAGGATCATATCTAAATATAATAAAAGCAATATATAGCAAGCCGACAGCTAACATCAAATTAAATGGAGAGAAACTCAAAGCGATTCAACTAAAATCAGGAACAAGACAAAGCTATCCACTCCTCCCATATCTCTTCAATATAGTGCTTGAAGTTCTAGCAATAACTATAAGACAGGAGATCAAAAGGAGTCGAATTGGAAAGGAAGAAGTCAAACTTTCATTATTTGCAGATGATATGATAGTGTATATAAGTGACCACAAAAACTCTACCAAAGAACTCCTACAGCTGATAAATACCTTCAGTGATGTGGCAGGATAAAAGATACAAGATCAAATCAAAAAATCGGTAGCCCTCCTGTACACAAAGGATAAAGAAGCAGAGAGGGAAATCAGGGAACCATCACCTTTCATGATAGCCACAAATAGCATAAAGTATCTTGGGGTAACACTAACCAAGGAAGTGAAAGATCTATTTGACAAGAACTTTAAGGCCTTGAAGAAAGAAATTGAAGAGGATATCAGAAAATGGGAAGGATCTTCCATGCTCCTGGATTGGAAGGATCAATATAGTAAAAATGGCAATTCTACCAAAGGCAATCTATAGATTCAATGCAATCCCCATCAAATTCCCAACAAAATTCTTCATAGACCTTGAGAGAACAATAACTAAGTTTATATGGAAAAACAAAAAGCCCAGGATAGCCAAAACAATAAAGGAACTGCCGGAGGCATTACCATCCCTGACTTCAAACTCTATTACAGAGCTATAGTAATGAAAACAGTTTGGTATTGGCATAAAAACAGATATATTGAGCAATGGAATCGAATTGAAGTCCCAGATATTAATCCACAAACCTATGAACACCTCTTATTTGACAAAAAGCTAAAATTATACTATGGAAGAAAGAAAGCACCTTTAACAAATGGTTCTGGCATAACTGGATATCAACCTGTAGGAGAATGAAAATAGATCCTTATCTTTCACCATGAACAAAACTCAAGTCCAAATGGATTAAAGACCTCAATATAAATATGACCACACTGAACCTGATAGAAGAGAAAGTGGGAAGTAGCCTGCAATACATGGGCACAGGAGACCACTTCCTCTGTATGGAAAAACAAAAAGCCCAGGATAGCCAAAACAATTCTATACAATAAAGGAACCCCAGTGGCACAGACAATAATAGCAACAATGAATAAATGGAACCTCCTGAAACTGAGAAGCTTCTGTAAAGCAAAGAACACATTCATTAAGACAAAAAGGCATCCTACTGAATGGAGAAGATCTTCACTAACCCCACATCAGACAAAGGTCTGATCTCCAAAATATATGAAGAATTCAAGAAACTAGACATTAAAATTCTAAATAACCCAATTTAAAAATCGGGTAATGATCTGAACAGAGAATTCTCAACAAAAGAAGTTAGAATGGCCAAAAGATACTTAAGGTCATGTTCAACTTCCTTAGCTATCAGGGAAATGCAAATCAAAACAACTTTGAGATACCACCTTACACCTGTCAGAATGGCTAAAATCAAAAACACCAATGATAGCCTATGCTGGAGAGGATGTGGAGTAAGGGGAACAGTCACCCATTGCTGGTGGGAATAAAAACTTGTGCAACCACTTTGGAAATCAGTGTGGCAGTTTCTCAGGAAATTGGGAATCAACCTACCTCAGGATCTAGCAATACCACCCTTGGGAATATACCCAAGAGATGCCCAATCGTACTACTAAAGCATTTGCTCAGATATGTTCATAGCAGCATTATTTGTAATAACCAGAACCTGGAAACAACATAGGTTCCCCTCAATGGAAGAATGGATAAAGAAAGTGTGGAATATATACACATTAGAGTACTATTTTGCGGTAAAAAAACAATGACATCTTGAATTTTGCATGCAAATGGATGGAAATAGAAAACACTATCCTTAGTGAGATAACCCAGACCCAAAAAATGAATATGTTATGTAGGGTTAGGGTTAGGGTTAGGGTTAGGGTTAGGGTTAGGGTTAGGGTTAGGGTTAGGGTTAATGGACTCTAGCCATAAACAAAGGACTTTAAGCCTATAGTTTACAAGCCTAGAGAAGCCAAATAGCAAGGTGAACCCCCCCCCAAAAAAAAATATAGATCCTACTGGAAATTGGAAGCAAACAAGATTGCCAGGCAAAAGTTGGGAGCACGGGTGTAGGGGTAGGGATGGGGGTGGGGTTGGGGAAAGGAGAGAGGGGGAAAGAGAATGGAGAAGGGAAGGACTGGGGAGACCTTGGGGGAGTGGGAGAGTGGAGATGGAGGATGGGTGGATATTGGAGCAGGGAAGAAGATATCTACATTAAGGGAGCCATTTTAGGGGTGGTAAGAGACTTGGCTCTAGAAGGGGTCCCAGGTGTCCACGGGGATGTCCCCAGCTAGGTCCTTGAGCAGCAGAGGAGAGGGTGCCTGAACAGGCCTACTCCTGTAGTCACACTGATGAATATCTTGAATATCACCATAGAAATTTCATCCGATGGATGGAGATAGAGACAGAGACCCACATCCACATCAGAGCAATGGACTGAGCTCCCAAGGTCCAGTTGAAGAGCAGAAGGAGGGAGAAGATGAGCAAGGAAGTCAGGACATCGAGGGGTTGGTCCACCCACTGAGACAGTGTGCCTGATCTAATGGTAACTCACCAAATCCAGCTGTATCAGGACTGAACAAGCATGTGATCAAACCGGACTCTCTGAATGTGGCTGCCAATGGGGGCAGGCTGAGAAGCCATCCATAATGGCACTGGGACCTGTCTCTTCTGCATGTATTGGGATTTTGGGACCCTAGTCTATTTGGATGCACACCTTCGTAGGCCGGGATGGATGGGGGAGGGCCTTGGACTTCCCACAGGGAAGGGTACCCTGCCCTCTCTTAAGGATGGAATGGGAGGGAGGAGGGTTAGTGGGGGAGTGGGAAGGGAATGGGAGAAGGGGAGGAAGTGTAAATTTTTGAATGGAAAAAAAATTAATTAGAAAAAAGAAAAATAAAAACTTCAGGTAAATAGACAGATTTGGAAAACATTATATCCAGAGAGGTCTGTGTTAACAGTCACAGAAAGGTAAACATCCCATGGTCTCATTCATATGTGGATCATAGCATAGAATATTTAGATTTGTGTGTTTACTTGAAGTACCTGGAGAAACCAGTGATCTAGTAAGGAACCATTCAGGGAGAGACCTGGAAGAAAGATCTTCAGAGAGTAGGGCTGGTAGGTGATATGAAGAGGAGAGACATTAATGGGGAGTGAAGTTGAGATGGAGAAAGGGATGGAAACACGGGCCAAAGAAGGAGGTGGAAAGACAATTAAAACTAAAGAGAACTGAAAAAGCCCATGAAAACCTATTTTATAAGGTGTGTGTGTGTGTGTGTGTGTGTGTGTGTGTGTGTGTGTGTGTGTGTGTGTGTGTGTGTGTAAGAGAGGAGGGGGACAGTGTTTACTAGAACTTTCCCTACAGAGTAGATAATGATCCTTCCAGAAGCCACAGGCTGACAAAGAACTCAATACTTCTCCTTGAGTTGTTGGCCAGAAATGTCCCAGAAACCTGGCACTGTTTGATTTTTGTCAACCTGACAAGCTTAGACATATCTAGGAAGAGGGAATCTTAACTGAGAAAATACCTCTGTAAGATTAGCCTGTAGGCAAGTGTGTAGGGCATTTTCTTGATTAATGCTTGAAGCAGCAGTGCCTTATCCATTATGGATGGCACCATCCTTAGACAGACGGTCCTATATGGTACAAGAAAGCAAGCCATGGGGAGCAGGCCAATAAGCAGCCTTCCCCATGGAGTGTGCATCAGTTTCTGCGTCCGTATTCCTGCCCTGCTTGAGTTCCTGTCTTGGCTTCCCTCCATGATGGACTGAAAGTCCATCATGTGAACAACATGTGAACAATATGTTTTCTATCATGTGAACAACAGGATTCTTCCCCAAGAAGATCCATGCAGATTGACTGGATACTTTCCTGGGGGAGGAATGGAAATGGCAGTTGAACCTCAGCTTCAGTCAGGAGCTGTGACTTTCAGCTGCCTATTTGATGCTCTGTGGAGTTGTTCCATCGCTTAAGAGCCTCTGGTGCCATTACACAATTTTGTGCTGTGTAAAAGCAGAGGCCCCAATGTTTGGGCAATTCTGCAATCTGCCTAGAGTCTTTGGCTTGCTTCAGGGAAAGACCTTTATTACTCTTACAGCGAAGTGGCCTTAATGAACCTCCATTGCTGGTGGCTAAAGGGCTTCCTGTGTCTAGTTTCCACAAGAAGAGGAGGTTAATTGAGACCCTTCTCGCTATGCCCAGGGGAAGCATTGTTAGCTCCAGGAGAATTTGGTTTCTGGAGTTTACATTTACACAGATTCCATACTGTGATATCCATTGCCAGTGGGATAAAGGAAAGTTTATTTTAAAGAATTGATACCATAATTCTCATATGAACAATACTGCATGTGATGGGCATGACTAATCTAAAGATAAGTATTTCAAAAGAAAAGAACAAGGCAATTCTGACCTGTGGAGTAAAGCATGAAAACACGGGAAGACTGAAAACGTAGATGAATGTGTATCACATATACACATTTATAACAATAATACAAACAACAATAAAATAATCTCACTGTGGGCTGAAGAGATGGCTCAGCAGTTCAGAGCATGTACTGGTCTTGTAGAGGAGTTGGGCTCATTTCTCAGCACCCAAGTCAAGCAGTTTGCAAATACCTGTAACTTCAGATCCAGGGACCCAATGCCTCTGGCCTGTGCAGCTGCTCAACTTATATGAGCACGAACACACACACACACACACACACACACACACACACACACACACACACTAAAAATAAGAAAACTAAATTTTAAAATAATATGATCAATTGAGAGAAATCATCGGAACAAAATAGGTTGAAGTTGCTTTACAGTCTCTTATCCATCAATGAAAATCATATCTACTATCTGAATGTACACACCAGTCCCACAGGCTTGCACAATCACACAATCACAACATTTATCTTCAAAGTATTTAAAGGCTCATATAAGAAATAATGATGTCAAATATACGGATATTATTGATATTTTATTTTATTACCCTCTTTCACTGTTTTTCACTATGATTACTCTGAGCTATTGTATTTTGTGAGAAGTGTCTGCATATATTCATTCCAATAATCCACAGATATTAATTTTATTAAGACAAAGTCAAGTTCGATTTAGTTTCATGCAAATGAGTCCTTTGGATTTTGCATTAGAAAATGTTTTTCTTCTTAAAACAAAGGAGACATTTTATAATTCATACATCAGATCTTAGTAAAATATACTAAATAGCATTAGATAAATATATATGTGTGTGTTTGTATGTATTCATATATGTTTATAGAAACTTATAAGAAGTTATATAATATAAATATTCAAACTATTATACTTAGCTATCCATATATAAATATATTCACACAAAGAATTTATTGTGGTATATATTTCTTCATCAGCAAACATGGAATAATTATTCTAGATTTTAACAGCATTCAGTTTTAATCTGGCCATTCAGTCTCATCCAATGTGAATGCTAACTGATTTCTATTTCATCTGCAACAACCAAGTTTACTAACGAATTGTTCTGATTTCTCCTTAGTACTATACATTATACAAAACTTTGTATATCATAAATATATCACATTTGTTTATTCTAAATCATGAAGATGAATACAGGAAAATAGGCAATGACTGGGGGTCTATGAAGCTTACGTTCTTAGAAAGAGACACACGTGAATGTGTTGACACAGCAACTCCACACTACCACTCACAGGTGACTCTCATCAGGATGAATCCTACTTTTAGTTTAATGCCTTGTGTTACTTCTGGTAATTATGAGTGGAAGGGGGCTAATCCTAGTTTAATTGCTAAAGAGATAAAGATTAATGTTATAATAATGTTATTATTTTCAGGTTGAAATGTTCATAGTCCTAGTTGTTTAAAGTTTATAATAATGGAGACAATGTTTGCCTCACTGAAATAAATAGTGAAGTGAAGAGATTCACAAAATGTAGGGCCAAACTTTCATGTAATTTTTTCAAATATGCAAATTCTGGTTTTCTAATTCAGCATGCTAATAAAAAAGGCTTATTTTCAAAGTTTCACTTATCAAGACCGCCTGCCCATCTCCAACGTTTTGACTTATTCGACCCAAATAATGAGTCAAAAATCGAGAAACAAATGTCGGTGCAATTAAACTTGGTATGCCAGACTTACATTAAGGTCAGAACAGAAATGAAAATTAGAGAAAGTGCCAAATTTGACTGATCATTGAAATGATAATAAAACCTCTGATTTCAAGTTTAGCTGGTGTATAGTAATTTAAACCTCAAATTCTTATAGACATAATGTTTTGAAATATGGGAATGATTCTTTACTTTTTAGTCAAATAGAAGCTATTAGGCAAGTATAAATCCACATTTTTCTCTACATGTCTAACTTTGGCTCTATAAATGCTCATCTCATCTTCAGAACTGTTTCTGACCATTTTCAGTTTATGTCTTTTATCGTATGTATTAGCCTGAATCAAATGCCTGTGCCAAGCATTTGTTTTCCATAATCTTCTACTGACAAGTGCAAAGGTCTTATAATAACTCTTTTTCCTATTGTTAGAGAATGGATCTACTTTAACATAATTTTATCTATCTTTTCATTCTGTCTAAATTTCTATTTATCCTATCACTAAACTTCTTTCACATATCTAACTTGGGATTTTTTGTATTATATGGATATCAAATTACTCAGGTATTAATGTCTGACTTTTTATTCAAAGAATAAAATTATTCATATTAAGTAGTTATCCCACCAAAACCACAAAGAGGATCTATAATACACTTATATGCATTTATGATATATTATATGCACATATATATTATACATATATCATAATATCGTACAAGCACATGTATGTATGAAGTCTGTTTTATTATGTTGAAGAACAACCAAAGTAGACAACAGGCAGAGAAGATATACATTTTACATAGATATTTCCTCTGGTTGAAACATTATTCTTCAGTGGAGGAAAAGGGTGCGGCTCACAAAACTTGAAGAAAATTAAGGGCGCATTGGAAAGTCACAAGACTAGAGAGAACCCCTTCTGAGGTTATGTAAGCAGCAAACAGTTCCAAAGGAAGATGAAAGCATTTGGTCTATCTGATTCAGGCAACTCCAGTGATGCAGATTTCATGAGTCATCAGCCATGCTGGGGTGGGACTTCTGTGATAAAGTTACTTGTGAGTCACATGTGGTCCTCTTCACCCATGCTGCTATGAGTAAACCTCATAAACTCCTTGTATTATCAAGCTAACATTGACTTGTATCATTTCTTTGATTTGTTATTTCACATCTATATCTTAGATGACTAGGAATAGTATCCTCAGGAAGTCAAAAAAAAAAAAAAGTCCTGGATCAAAAGAAAACCATGCAAGATGAACCCAATATTTTTTTAAAAAAGAAAACAAACTATCTTTTTTCATTTTATATACCAATCCCAGTTCCCACTCCCTCCCCTCCTCTAATTCCCTCCACCTAACCCCTACCCCACCCCACATCCACTCCTCGGAGAGGGTAAGACGCATTGCTTTGGGAAAAGGCCAAGACCTTCCCAACTATATCTAGGCTGAGCAAGTTATCCATTCAAAGAGAATGGAGGAACCCATTATTGAGTGTGGCTTGTCCCTTGATGAATTTGTCAGTAATGAATGAAGAGGGGAAAGAAGAACATGATCAAAATGCATTGTGTGAAATTTTCAAAGAACTAATGAAAACCTTATGTTTAAATGATTTCCACAGATATGAGAAATGTCATAGCTCAAAGGAAGGTGCCGAGTGGAGGAGGAAGGAGAAATGTTCTAAGGAGAAAATATCCAATCAAAGAATACAATGAAGGATATAAAATACAGGAAACAATTTTAAGAATAAAAAACTTTTCCTGAAATGAAAGCTAGGAAGATACAGACATTCCAAACATGCACAATTGCTACCCAATAGTGGGTGAAATGAGAGAGCTTAGGTTTCCCATTTTTTCACTTTCTTTTTATTCTATTTGTATTTAAAAACAAACTATCTTTTTTCAGTTTACATACCAATCCCAGTTCCCACTCCCTCCACTCCTCCAATTCCCTCCACTTTCCCTCCCACCCCACCTCCATCCACTCCTCACAGAGGGTAAGGAACATTATTTTGGGGAAGGTCCAAGGCCCTCCCTACTATATCTAGGCTGAGCAAGGTATCCACCAAAAAAGAATGGGTTCCAAAAAGCCAGTACAAGCCGCAGGGATGAATCCTGGTGCCACTGCCAGTGTCCCTGCATTCTGCCCCAGCCAAACAACTGTCACCCACATTCAGAGGGTCTAGCTTGGTCCTGTGCTGTTTCCTTCCCTGTCCAGCCAGAGTTGGTGAACTTCCATTAGCTTAGGTAAGCCATTTCAGTGGGTATCCCCATCATAATCTTGACATCTTTGCTCATATTCTCACTCCTCTCAATCTTCAAATGGACTTTGGGAGCTCAGCCCAGTGCTCCACTGTGACTCTCTGCCTCTGCTTCCATCAGTTGCTGGATGAAGGTTCTATGGTGACATTTAAGATAGTCATTACTTTGACTACAGGGCAAGGCTATTTCGGGCACCCTCTCAACTTTTGCTTAGAGTCTTAGTTGGGGTCGTCCTTGAGGATTCCTGGGAATTTCTCTAGTGCCAGGTTTCTTGCTAGCCGCATAATATCTCCTCAATCAAGATATCCCTTTGTTTGCTCTCTGTCTCTGTCCATTTCCCATCTTGACTATCTTGTTCCCTCAAATTCTCCCCCCCCCCACTTCTCCCATCCTCATCGCCTTCTGGATCCCTTCTCCTCCCCACCCCCATGCTCCCAATTTTGTCAGGAGATCTTGTTTATTTCCCCTTTTCAGGGGGATCTATGTATGTTACTCTTAGGGTTCTCCTTGTTACTTAGCTTCCGTAGGTTTGTGGATTATAGGCTCGTTATTCTTTGCTTTACAGGTAGTATCCACTTATGAGTGAGTACATACCATGATCATCTTTCTGGGTCTGGGTTACCTCACTCATGATGTTTTTTTCTAGTTCCATCCACTTGCATGCAAATTACAAGATGTCATTGTTTTTTACTGCTGAGAGGAACTCCATTGTTTAAATTTACCACATTTCCTTTATCCATTCTTTGGTTGAGGGACATCTAGGTTGTTTCCAGGTTCTGGCTATAACAAATAATGCTGCAAGGAACAAAACAAGGCTATCCACTCTCTCCATATCTATTCAACATAGTTCTTGAAGTTCTACCTAGAGCAAAGAGACAACAAAAGGAAACCAAGGGGATACAAATTGGAAAGAAAGAAGTCAATGTCTCACTATTTGCAGATGATATGACAGTATAAATAAGTGACCCAAAAACTCTTCCAGGGAACTCCTACAGCTGATAAATACCATCAGTAATAGGGCAGGATAGATCAACTCAAAAAATTTATAGCCCTCTTATACACAAATGATAAAGAAGCTGAGAAAGACATCAGAGAAACATTACCTTTCACAATAGCAGCAAATAACATAAAATATCTTGGGGTAACTCTAACCAAAGAAGTTAAAGACCTGTTTGACAAGAACATTAAGTTTTTGAAAAAAAATGAAGCAGATACCAGAATACCAAAAACTGGAAAGATTTCCCATACTCTTGGATAGGTAGGAGGAGCATAATAAAAATGACAATCCTACCACAAGCAATCAACAGGTTCAATGCAATCCCCATCAAAATCCCAACACAATTCTTCAGATACCTTGAAAGAAAAATACTCAACTTCATATGGAAAAATAAAAAATCCAGAGTAGTCAAAAACAATCCTGTACAATAAAGGAACTTCTGGAGACATCACCATCCTTGACATCAAGCTCTATTACAGAGCTACAGTAATGAAAACAGCTTGGTATTGGCACAAAAACAGACAGGTTGACCAATGAAATTGAATCAAAAACCCAGATATTAATCCACACACATATGAACACCTGATTTTGGACAAAGAAACTAACATTATAAAATGGAAAAAAGAAAGTATCTTCAACAAACGGTGCTGGCATAACTGGTTGTCAACATGTAGAAGAGTATTTATCCCCATGCACAAAAATCAAATTCAAATGGATTAAAGACTTCAATTTAAATCTGACCACAATGAACCTGATAGTAGAGAGGGTGGGAAGTAGCTTTTAATGCATGGGCACAGGAGACTACTTACTAAATGTAACACCAGTAGCACAGACACTGAGAGCAACAATAAATAAATGGGAACTCCTGTACCTGAGAAGCTTCTGTAAAGCAAAGACATAGTCAATAAGACAAAAAGGCAGTCTACTGAATGGAAAAATATCTCCAACCCCACATCAGAGAACTGATCTCCAAAATGCAAAAGAACTTATGAAATTAGACATCAAAATACCAAATAATCAAATTAAAAATGAGATACAAATCTAAATAGAGAATTTTCAACAGAAGAATCTCAAATGGCTGAAAGACACTTAAGGAAATGTTCAACATCCTTAGTCGTCAGGGAAATGCAAATCATAATGACTCTGAGATACCATCTTACACCAGTCATAATGGCTAAGATAAAAAACACCAATGATAGATTATGCTGGACAGGATATGGAATAAGGGGAACACTCCTCGATTGCTGATGGGAATTCAAACTTGTACAACCCCTCTAGAAATCAATATGGTGCTTTCTCAGAAAATTGGAAATCAACCTACCTCAGGACCCAGCAATACCACTCTTGCGCATATATCCAAAGGATGCTCAATCATACTACAAGGGTTTCCCAATCTTATAGGAGCTTTTATGTGTATTTATGAAGTAGTAGTTTATTTGTGAGGTAGGTAAAAAATTTCCCCTCCAAAATCATAGTACAAGTCTTCTATTATGGTGGAGGTCTAAAGTATAAATATTTAAAGTATCAGAAAAATGATAGAGAAAATAAATCTCCAAACTGTGAGTAGAAGAGTTTTTTCCCCTAAAACGTAGAATAATGAGGCTCGAACTCATAAATATCAACCGCAAGATGATCAACTTCAAGAAAGATAAATCCAAAGAGAACCACACTTCAATCTTTCTTAGTCTACTATAAAAACAGAAGATTTCAAAAGTACCCAGAAATTATTAGTTCTAATAATCATACATAATGAAGAGATCATATTCAGAGAAATGTCAGTATCGCAGATCACTTATTTTCAATAGTTACAATAAATGTCATTGGATATTGAGATGGTAATCACTTTTTAAAGTATCAATGCAGAATTTTGTTAGTAGACTGTGTTCGTAAGAAAATGAGTACAAATGAAGACATTTTATGAGCTTCTCAGATTCACACTGAAGAAATACACAAGGAAATCCGATTGGCATAAAAACTCAATGACTGTAGAAAAAAATATCAAACAGTAAGAAAAGGTAAAACAAATACAGAATACTTGGTACAAACAGAAAATCAATAGCCAGGTACTAGGTTCCACCGAAGTAATCATCATTGAGATGTGATTCAAATGAACGATAAACTCACATTAATGTTCATAGTTACTAGACTAAATTTCAAAGAAAACCACATACTGCATAAGAAAATATACATTAAAAATAAGGATACATAAATATTCATAGATAAAGATGGAAGGAGACACACTGTATAAGCCCCAAATAAAAGTCTAGCTGTGTAGCTATGTTACAGACAAAAATAGGTTTTACTATAAATGGTCTTGATAAAAATAAAGAAAAATGCCAGCTCATAGGAATTTGTAATTCCAAATAATTCTCTCTTTCTCTTTCTATCATCTGTATAGCTGTGTATCTATCTTTCATGTAACACCTACTCTGAATAAATAGAAAATTCTGATAATACAACATTGATCATCAAAGTAATAATCAATAGTAAACCTAAGGAAGTCCAGGATCCCTTCTTATGAGGGTTCTTGGGATTGGGTATAATTTTTTCTGCACCAAATTTCTCCTTCTCCTTTTCCTCCTTATTCCTCCTATTTCTGCTTCCCCTCCTGCTTCCTTCCTCCTCAATCTTCTGCTCTTCCTCTGGTTTATTGATTGTTATTAAAACACTGAAAAATCATAAGGGGCTAGTTAACTTAAACACATTTGATTTTACTTATGTGCATATAATAGTCACTTAATGTAGTCTAACAGTTATTAATTACTTTACATAAGCCATCCATTTTCACTAAGCAATGAAATAATAATGAAATTTTAACCAAAATTAACAATAATGTTCTTCTATAATTTTGTATCTTTTGTATCCCCCACATCTTCCTTCAAAAAGTCTCAGTTCTGTAAATCCAGTAAAGTTTTACCCTAAAACAAGCATGAAAACAAAAAAATGTTAAAAAAAGAAAGAAACGAAGGAAGAAAGGAAAGAAAAGAAAGAAAAAAGGAAGGAAAGAGAGACAGAGAAATAAATAAAGAAAGAAAGAAAGAAACAAAGAAAGGAAGAGAAAGAAAACTGAAAACTCATTTTAACCAGCATTTTTGTCAGGAAATTTTTTTCTACTGTGGTGGGAGGCTACATTCACTCCCTCCGCTTTAAAAAAAAATACTTGGCACATCAGCTCTTGCTTATGACAATGTTAACACTCAAGCCACAAATTCATAACCTCCTTTCAGTCTTCCTTCTCAGAGTCTCACCTGAATGTATCTGGAAACCTTTGCCTCACATTGATTCTGATTACTATGTTTTCATTGTGTGTCTGTTTAACTTAATTCCCTTGTTAGTTTATTGGGACAACTCTTCTAGCTTTGTTTCCCAAGGGAGCAGGCATACAGTTGAGGACATTCACTTACAGGATCAGGGAGATGGCCTTGCTGGGGCTGAGGTTGCAGAGGGAGTGAGAAGAAAAGGGGAAGAGAGCTCTACGCTCTTATATCTGTTAAACAGTACTTATTGTGCAACTTTTCTAGTAGTGACCAAAAGACAAATTTGCCTTTGTAATCTTTGCTATTTGTTTTGCTTTGTTTTGTTGTTTGTTTTTTCCCCCCAAGTCCCTCCCTACTCCAGGTTGGAACTCAAACTCAGGTGTGTCATGTGATTCAATGTGACAGTTATTTATTTATTTTTCTGGTTAGTAGCCATTTTGCATCCTCAAAGAAGTTCAATGAATTTCATTTCAAAATAATTTTTTATATAAAAGACTACCAGAAGAGCTGTACCTTTAAACAGAGAAATGTAATGGTCCAAAATTTGAGTAATGTTCCATCTAAAACAAGAAGGTAAATAATGAATCTGATCACAAGAAAGGTTTATCAGTGATGTTCAATAATCTATTTATTCATGTTTTCTCTCACATATACTTTTATACAAGTTGTGTGAACATTAATGGAGCTCTCTCCCATTCTAGATTACCTGAGGGTCAGTTCCCCTGTCTTGCCCCTCCATAGCCCGCATGGTACTATGAACCACTGTTATTAGCTGTAGTTTTTAATTAGGAGAAAACTTCCTTGTCAATTTATCTTCCTTTATTACATTATTGTGAATTATGATCCATTTATGCTTAAATATTCAGTAAATTCATGTAATTACAGACTGAATTTTATTCTTCAAGTAAAAGAGCTAACTTATGGTGTGCATTTAGTGTTTTTCTTAAAATTTATTAATATACATATTATCCATGTCTTTGTCCATGGGAATATCAGATAGTTGGAAATTGTTTCTAACCCAGGCAACATAAAGTGCAAAGTACAAGCTTCAGGAGACTGAGAAGTTCTTTATTGAATCAATGAGTTATACCTGTTCCCCCACCACCTGCAACTTTGAAAGCAATTTAGTTTCATGATCTCACCAATTAAGTGCTCGCTCGACTCTAGGCTTTTTACCCAAAATAGAGATGATTCTGTCTCTTTCTGAGAGGCCATCGACATTTTAAAATGTGACTGTTATTATTAGAATACAAATGAAGCTTCTCATTGGTGTCTACCACCCTTAGGGGACAACGAAGCTCATCACAAAGAGAAAACACAGAAGTATTGGCACAATAGTTGTCTCCAGCTAAAATTGTCTTAAAAACAGAAGTTGCTGTCGAACAGTTGATGTGTGCTGGCAGAGTTCTTTGAAACACTTGAATTGCCTCTTCCTGCAGTATGTCTAGCATGTCAAGCTCTTGATTTCCCTTGGGAATCTAGTATTCTTCTGATTTCAAAATTACTCAAGGTAGCCCAAAGCAACAAGTTCCTGATGGCAGTATGTGAGAATCTGAGCAAATGTAGTAAAATGAGAACTTTTTTTTGAACTTTTATAAGAGATATGATGGCTCGGATTGAGGCACTAGAGACAAGACACATGATTTTCCTTTGCAATGGTATCTCTTCTACCCATTTAGTCACTAAATATCCCATTTACATGTTATGAGTCTAAAATGCTTTTCCTTTAAAATAGTTAATCTTTTCTTACTAGTCTATTGTTAATTATTCACTGAGAACAAATTAGTTAGGGGAATGAGGTTAATTTCTTAGCCCTGAACATTTGAAATTATAGTTAATCACGTAGAATTAATGTTCTGCTAATGTAATTCTCTTGTGGCATTGCCTATTTGCTATAAGGTTGTGGAGAATAAATGTAATGTTCTAGCCATTTCATTTTAAAAACTTTCCTGTTTATTTCAAAGTGATGGAGTTGCAGAGAAAGGGAGAATAATCCTCCTGTGAATTAAGTCAGGATGCTCTTGATCTGGTCACACCAGCTGATCACCACTTAGTAGAAATGCAGCACAGCAATTGACTGTCATGAAGATTAGCATCCATTTGCTTAGCTAATGAGTGCCACATGCATAGCATATCCAAAACCCATGCTTTAAAAGGTTGTATCCATTTTTATCATCACATCTGGAATCACATCCAGTGTGGCATACAGCTGCAGGACTGCTTTCTGTGTTTGTGGTCTGTAATCAGCCTTGTTAATTTTCAGTTTTATTCCATATATACTGATGTACTTAGAAGTATATTATTGACATCTGGAAAGTTTCATTTCTCAGGTGTTTATAAATGCATTTCACCATCATTTCCCCCCTTTGTACTTTAGTCAATCTTCTGTGCTAATTTTGACAAGTGTAATATCTGACTATAGCTAATCTTCATAGGTGATGATACAATTAAACTTTCCATTACAATGAATACTTTAAATAGATATTTTCAACTACTGAAGAGTCACATGACTTCATTTTTGTCTTTTTCAATGCAAAGGAAAAAAAGAAGGAAGGTAGGTAGGAAGAAGGAAGAAAGGAAGGAAGGAAGGAAGAGAAAGCACAAAATATTGAATGAAATCCTTAAAAATAGGCTTTGTCCCACTTTGATTGAAATACATGCATGTGTAGTTGTTTGAAAAAATGTCTAAATGATGTGTCATGATATGTTCAGTATCATCTTTCAAAATAAATCCTGTTCCTCAAGGATATCTATATCCAAAGTAGCTGTGCCGTAATGTAGACCATAATAGCCCTTCTGTGCTAAGAAGAACAAGGATAGAAATAGATACTGTATGACTAAATGCTGATTGACAGCCCATCACAGGCTGCATGCTTCTTTGGATAGACTGCAATAAAGAGACTGACTATCATACTATTCAACAGACAATAAAACAGCATAAACAAATGTAACCTTGTGGGGAGAGTAGCTATTTTATTATAAAGATAAATTGAATATTTACTTTTTATTTATTTTTGATAAAGATCATAAAAGCAAGTGTTGATTCGCAGGAAAACTTTTCTCCATTATTCTTTTGAATATTATTTTTAATTTAACAAACATTGCTCCTTGGTATCTTTAAATACATAATGGTAATTTTCTTAGAACACAAGACTATTTCAAACACTGATGTTTTTGGCTACAAAAGTTAGACATGTTGTAAAGCTCCTACCAAAAGGAAACCTATTTTCAGAACTGCCAAGGTTTATTGTCTCAATATATTTTGGGGAGGAAAAAACAGAGAGAATTCAAAGAACATAAAGTTGTATGAGTAGGAAGGCAGGGGTTACCTGGGATGTGTTGGGTAGAGAAAAAAGAATAGGATTGAAATTTATTGTATTAAAAACATTTTAAATAAAAATAAATGCCATGAGGAAAAAAATTATGAAGAATAAAGGGAATGTCTTAAAGCAAAGGTTTTTGTTCTCACAAAATTCCTCCTGACAAGGAATGCTATCATTATCATGGACGACATTCAGATGCACCCTTGAAATCAAGGAATCCTCAAGAGCTGTTACCCATCCTAATCATTTATATAAAAATTGACCTATTAAAATTAAGAATTTTAGGCTTTGGTATTGGCCATCTTATCAACATTTCATGTATGAAAGTTATGGTTTTAAGGATCCTTCTCTTGGATTCCTTTTCATTTCCATCATTTTCTTTCTTTTCTTACCATCACTATTTCTCCAGGTTGCTACATCTACAATATTGCTAAAATGATTATGGAAAACAGATCGGGCTTGATATGATAGAAGCCACATTGCTTGCATCAAGAATATACTAAACTATTGGATGAGCGATTTTATGAGGAGCAAGTTAATTATGTTCCTGTCTGGTTCAGCTTCACTCTGATAATAATAATCTTCAATGATTTTCTAATTCAGATGGAATATAATTTTACATACATAATCTACAAGATGAGGAGTTAAAAGCCATGTCTGTTTTGATCAGCACGAGGGAATTGAATTGTAACACTTTCAACGATAGAGCAGGAGAGAATGGCTTTAATGGTAGCCACACAGAATCTTTGGGACATATAGAGTTTCTGTATCTGTGAATTCAGCAATGCCATCAGTGTTTTGGCTGGCAGCCTATAACTCCCATTTAACCTGAGCCCAGCTTACTCAGCAAGCTATAGCAACTGACTGCTGAGCTGTTACTTTCTTACTCTAAAATGCACCTCTAGTTGAGAGGGACATGCTCTTTTACATATGGAATGAGATTTTGTTGGGGAACTCGTTTTTCTATTATGAGTATTTTGAAGAAATGTGCAGCAGTAGCAGCGGAAAAGAAGAAAAATATCCAGTAACTTTGGAGAGCAGAGAGGGAGGGTGAACTCAAAGAAACTGAGATACAGTCCTTGTTTTAGCCAGCCATAGAAAAGTGGAGAAACATGCTGTAGATGGGCCAAAGAAAATCCCTCCTCTTGGATGGAGAATGCAGAATGCTGTGCTCAAGGCTTTCTATCCAGGCTGAAGTGGCACCAAGCTCAGCCAAACTGAGTATCTTTATTCTCACACATTCACCCAGCATGAGAATCCGAATCAGAGGCCTGTGAGGAGAGGCAGAGATCAGACTGACATGGTGTGTGGGAGAGGATGCATGAGGAAAGGGAGAAAATAGAGGCAAAAATGATGAGCCACTTCTATGGGCAGTGACTACAATCCCCCCTGCCCCCGCGTGCTGACTAGGAAAGACCTGTGCTTTGTATTTATAGGAAAGTCAAGTAGAACATACAAGAAAATATATACTGCATTTATTAACTTGTGCATCTATCTAGTCATTCTACTGATATTTATTGGAAACAATGTATATTATAGAGTTCCCTTATCATTGACGTAGTTCTGAACAAGATGAAGACTTTGCCTCATGATGTTTATGTGTTAGAAGAACTGAAGAAGGAACAACACTAAAAAATTTAACCATGGCTTCATTTTCTTCATGAACAAAACAGAAAGTAATCAATATGAGGTGAGATTCGTTTTTGCTAAATCATTTACTTTATGTCATAAATTTGGGCTCTTCTAATATCTGCCATTTTATCAAATGTTAAATTCGTGGTTGGTTTCCTTGCCCTCTATTATAACTGAAAGGAAACTATAAAAGTGATTGGACTTTTGAGAGTTTATCATCAAGGATAGTCTTTCCACTTCACAGGTCAAATAACATCTCTGACTACATCAGCATTTCCAGTGGTTTATTGCAGATTTTTGGCGTTAATAAGAAAATATTTTGATTTCCTTATGTACAATATTTTCTTAATGAGTAATTGTCAAGAAATGACCATCTTATCACATCTATGGAAAAATGCAATAATTGGCAGCATTGCAAGAAACTTTAAAATATATCTCATTTAGCTTAAAAACTGTTAATAAAATATTTTTCATTTTTTATCCAAATACAGGCAATAATCTTCAACAATTATATCTTATAAACAGAGGTATTTGGAGACCATTCCTTATCTTGGTAACCTGAACATCAAGGCCAAGAAATTACTTCCCACAGAGGAAGAAAGTGAAAACATTTCATTCTGGTTATAGAAATATGTTATAAATGGAATATATAAAATGTAACCAGTTGTGCCAAGACTGCTGCCATGACCGGCAGTGACAGTGATGTGTAAAATGGGTGTAGGACATGGCAGAGTGTGGTGGACCTTTCCCAGGATAAAAAGGAAACATTGTCAGTGTTTTCAGCACGTGTTTGCCGATGGTTCACATGGATCCAAATCCATTCACAGTCAAACTTTATTTTATAAAGCAGCCTGAATCATGCCACTAGGAGAGGCTTTTTCTAAATTCACATATTATGGTTATTGTGAAATATCTTATATTCTAAGCCCCCAAATGTGATTTAATGAACCAATTTTCTCAAATATTAGGTTTTATTTGCAGTTATCTTCTATTATTTAATAATTAACCAAAGTTTCTTTTCAGATCCACAACAAATAGTATTAACATATTATTCAGATTGATATTACTCCTTGTATATTACTTGAGATCTTTGTATTACTGTTTGTATATGACTTTTGACATTGTATCATATTAAAATTAGTTGGTAACTCATTTTCAAAATTTTAAAGTGATTTTACTTAAAGAAAATGACATTTGTTGCTATTAAAGTTATGAGAGCTTATAGTTCATAAATATAAGTAGAAAATACTAATTCAAATTGTATGCTTGGGAAATCAGTATTTGCTCCTTCTATCCAGCTTGGAAACATTAAAATTTTCTTGGGATTCAGATTTACCAATCCAATATTCTCTATTTGTCAGTAGGCTAGCAGTCCCAACCTTTCTGTTCTTGCCAAGATCACAGCATGCTCTATCCACCTCTTCCTACCTCACTAACATGTCCTGATGTTCTCCACTTAGTATTGAATCTGTTTCCATCATACGTTTAGTTCCTCTTTCTTCCAAGCTATCAATTGAATTTCTGTGATTTTTCATTAAATTTCTTAGGACAGAAAACCTTTATTGCTCAATCCAAGAGTTGTAACCCCATCTAAATCATGGAGGTTTTTCTCTCAATCTTGACCCTTTCCTTTATGGAAGAAAGAATCTTTTTCCTCTCTAGTCACAATGAAATCCAAATATGGCTAAAATCCTGACCCTCCTTAGAGTTGAAAACTTTTCTCACCCTGAGAGACGTTTGAAACTACAAGAAAAAATTCTGATAAACTATCTCATTTCCTAATCATATGCAAGGATAGATTAAAGCTAAAAATGGCTCAGATCAATGAAAAGTTCAGACTACTCATAGACTCTGGAAAATTGGGGAGTTTTTCTATTAGGTAGAAAAATCTATGTACTTAAAAAGGCTATTATTAGGAAAAAATAATGATACTCAAGCATTGTGCTTTAGCATTCAATTAGGATAGGGTTACAAAAGTTCTTTCAAGTGTGTTGTGTTACTTCATGCAGCAGTGCAGATTCATGAGAGCAAACATGGCTACCCTGCTTTATTTTTTATAGAAATATAGGTATGGTGTTTTAATATAGTCATATTTGTATTTGAAGTATATTACTATATTTTTGTGGGCTATATGTTAAAGTCTAGTGAATATAGGTATTGACATGAAATCAAAATTTAATTTACCACACATTTAAAGTGATCTACAACTCAGCTTCTAAAATATCTCAACTTTTTCTTCCACATATTACAAGCAGAAAAACATGTGCAACTGGTCATGGTTTGTAAATACACGGATAGTAATTCCTAAGACTGAAATCTCACTGCCACTAGAAAATAGTACCTTAAACTACTGGAAGTTTAATTTTCCATTCCTTTCTATTTGACTTTTTAGATACATTTTTGCATGTTGTAACTAGGTCATATTTTAATTTTTGTATCAAAAATCATTTACCTTTTTTTAGGAAGTATATCAGTCTCTCTTAAAAGATCCTCTGAAACATTGTTAAACTATGCATTCTTTTTTCTTAAAAGAAAAAGAAGGGGAAAAAAAAAAACGACTCAATTTCCAAAGTATTGGCTGCTCCCTCCAGGAGAGGGTCTGTAGCAGCAGGGCTTCCAGGCCTTTACTGAAAGATACTACACAGCAGATTGGGCCCAGATTCCCACTTAAATGTCTTGGGTTAGAAAACTCGGGAGGTGAATCTTCTGTGAGGACACAGTATCCTACACTCTGCTGCTTCACTGGCAGGAGATAGAGCCTGGCAGCAAAATGAGAGACTGTGAGAAAATGGGTTTGAAAAGTGTTTTGAACATGAGCATAGATTATGGACAGAGATTAAGTACCACATGCCTGCAATCTTCTCCTTCCAAAGAATGTGATATGAAACTTCTGATCTTAAAATAAAAAAAATGTCTGCTTTAAATTTTTGTTTTTTAAAATTTTTTCGCTCTTCAGTCGCTACGTGTTCAATAATGTTGCCACTCCTCTCCCAACACCGCCTGCTCATTTTCTGAGCTGGCGAAGTACAGCCTTGGCTCGGGGCTGCCTGTCTTTGACCAGCCCCCACAGGGCCCGGAACCTGGCAAAATAATCTGCGACTAACTAATTACCAAGGAGATACCATTTGGGGTTATGTACCAATCAGGCAACAATCTGGTGGTGACTCTTCAGGCTTTGACATATAGGAACATTTAGCTGTGATTATGTATGATGTCATGCGGGTGAGTGTGGATGGGCTGTGCTCATCAGCCTGTTTACTTCAGGAACTGATAAAGAAGAAAATCACTTCACTTTGTGATGATGACTTTCCCCGTTTGACCTTTTCCAGCACCTGCAGGGAACAGATCACACAGTGAGCAAGCACACCCCTTCACTTGTGTACCGCCACCTCCAACACAGGCAGACCACACAATCTAAACCAAGTATTTAAAGACAAATGTAGCTACTGAGAGGTGTATATTTAAATCATACCACTTGTTCATTTTCGGTCCAAGATGTCCTTGATTTGATAGTAATAAAACTGCTTCAGCTTTTTCCAACTGAATTTGACTTTTCTGGATTTATTCTTAACATTGAGGCAACTTCTAAATGTTAGAAAAATACATCCAAATAACTGGTGAAATTGTTTATTTTATTCTAGGGGAAAATAGCCTAACAAAAAGCAAGACGTAATGTTTTTATTGGTAGATTTATTTTTGTAAGAAATCTATTAAATAGATACATCTTACAAAATGTATCTATTGAAAATTTTCTCTTGTTATGTATAGAAAACCTGCACCTCATCAAATCACTTCTGCCAATTTCCTACACATACATTAAATGATTTCAAAATTAACTCACTAGAACTCTTTGTTAAAATTTGTCATTTATCTATTAAAATACTTTAACTTTTGTCAGACAATGTACTTAGCTCTGTAATAAGAGTCCCTGATGATATGTGTGTGATTTGTCAAAAGAGAGACAAAAAGTATAGAAAACTCTAAAGTGTCAGCAATCAGGAGATTTAACAGACTGCAGTAAATTTACATAGAGTGAATAGAAATTTTTGATATTAATAAACTTAGCTGGGGGGATAAGAAAGGAAAAAAGAATGATAATTTGAATATAATTTCTACTGTCACTTATTCCAAAATTAAAAATTATTATAGATAAATGTGTGAAAGATTTTTAATAACATAAATGTAACTGTTTATCACTAACTCAAAGTTTCAAAGTGAGATCTTTTTTCTTAAGAAGACCAATAAAAATATGAATCTTTTTTATTTCCTTTCAAATAAGGACTAACAGCAAAAGAGGGTATAGAGTATATGTGTATAACAGAAGTAGATTTCCCCTTTTTACTGACCTGTAAAACAGAACAGGGGCAGATTATCCCATAGAGGGATGAATATTGCTGACATCAAGAAGCCTGACCAATGACTACAGTGTGTATGATTGCTACAACCTCAATCAAGATAATAAACATTTTACAAAAGGCAAGGGCTATACGAGTAATCCAATTGGAGTGTGGTAGATGGGAAATGTTCCTAGAGATGGTAAGTATCAACTATGTCTTAAAGGACAGGTTGGTGGACACGTTAAGTAACACTATAGACAACAATAGGCAAGATTAGACCAATTGTGTAATGAAGGGCCAGGAGTTTGGCTTTGCTGAATCAAAAAACAAACATGCTGTAGTTGTAAAGTTTCTATAGCAAATGTCATAAGCATAAATGTCATGGTCTAAACAACTGAAATTTAGTTTCTCTAAAGTCTTTAGGCTATAAGTTTAAGGTCACAGATCAATTTTTTCCCCTTGCTGAGGCCTGTTTCAAAGACATTTTGGTGGCTAACTTGTCATTTTGCTCTCATTTAGATTCTGCCTGTGGACAAACATCCACACTTTAAGCTCCCTCATGTAAACATTGTACTAGATGATCTGATTGTGCTTGTGCCCACACTTAAAGCCTTATTTTTACTTGTCTCTCTTTGTAAGCCTTACCTCCAAATACGCTCATATTTAGAGTTTCTAGGCATTAGGGATCAAAATAAGAGTTGGGAGGGAAGCAGTCCAGCTTCAACATACATTTTTTGATTGGAGTGATTATGACTTTAGGAGCTAAGATCATGACAATTCTATTAGTGATCAGAGGTGAGGATTCCTTGTGTATGTACAGAGGGATCAAGAAAAACATACTCACATATATCACGGACAGGGAGGCACATTCCCTATTCCTGTGATCTGTAAATGATTTGATCTTCTACTTTCACTACTTGCAGAAGAATACTGCAGATATAAAAAAGATAGGGGCATTATCCTTACATCATTGGAATACTTCTCTCTAACTGCCAAGTCTCTGATTTTCCACATCTTCTGGTTCTCCTTTTCCTCTTCCCAGGATGCTTTGCCTTTCCATTCCTAAGCAGATTGTGAAGCAGAATGCTGCTATGGAGCTACGGACATGTTGGTGTGCAGAGAACACTAAGAGGTGGCCTTTGCCTTGCACGAATATCACATAAGAAAACACACTAGCTAATTAACAGGATGTGTTAACATTTTTCCTAGGAACTAAATGTTGGGTTTGAGAATGTCTTAGAACAGAAAAAGAAAATGAATAATAGCTACATAACTTATTTTAGCATTCAAAATTTTATCAGTATCATCTTTATAAGTATTATAATACACTCAAATTTCCCATTATGAAGGCTTCCTATTATAAAACAAATTTGTTATTTGGTAAAATGTGATCAGATGAATGTTAGTGATAGAAAAAAAGGGATACAATTTACTCTAGTGTACCACATCAGCTCTGTCCTGTAGTTAACAGTATGTCCATTATGCAGACAAAGAAACTGAGGCACGAAGAGGTTAATTGACTTCCCAAAGGATAGTAAGTGTCAAAGCCAATAACTACATCCAGTCTGGTTCCAGACTCTTAGACTGATCAGTACTTCATACACCTGTAAGAAGACCTCTGCTCCAGGAACTAGGAGTCGTGACAAATGGCCTGTCTAAATTTATAAAGAGGTCTACTCTGCTGTTAGCAGGGAAGAGAGGCTTTTTTGTTGTTTTGTTTTGAGAAAGGAACACATTTTTGCTGAAAGGCTGGGACCATATGGTAAGGAAATGCATGCCTTGCTACAGAAGCCTTCCTGTCTAAGGCTGTTTACTGGTGTACTCCTTGGATATCTGCCAGCACCTCTTACGTATCATCTTATTTGTCTTAATATACTGTGAGTTCTCAAACAGCAACAAGCACACACAATATCACTGCCCAATATTTTAAGTCAAGGATTTTAGAATTGTAGCTGTTATTTTCATAATAGATTCAAATGATTTTTAAATAAAATTTCTGTCTTCCCATGATTATGCAACTCACCAAAGCATTTGTGTGTGTGTCCTTAAAAATGTTAACGGTTTGAAAATGTTCAAGTTGTTGTTTCACCAGCTAGTCAGCCTGTGTGTGCGTGTGTGTGTGTGTGTGTGTTTGTGTGTGTGTGTGTGCGTGTGTGTGTGTGTTTGTGTGTATGTACATATATATGGCACAAATATTGACCTTACTTCTCTGCTCAGAGAAGCTAAATGGTGAATAAAAATAACCAGTAAGAAAAAAAAGACAAATAAATTGATGGTGTTTTCTTTTTTCTCTTGGGTCATGCTATAAATGGAGAATATTCCAGAAGCCTCATTTGCCTTTTTAGACAGTACCTGTTAGCATAATTATATTCCATTTCTTAGCTTCCCTTCAGTTAGGTCAGAAGCCTGTGACAAATGTCAGACTCTGGACAGGCATGTTCTTTCTGGTTCTCAACTTTCAAGAACATGGGTGCCAACTTCCAGTCCTTTATTTCTGCAGTGGCTTCAGACCCTACTCTTCCAGATGGAGTACCACAGGATCAAGAGCTGCATATCGTTGTTAACACACACTAGAAACTGAGATCGTGCGTGGCAAGCCTCTGAGAACCACAACCTAACATTGCTTAATGAAACTGATGGAATAAGGAGTTACTGTAGAATGGGTTGGGCAAACTCAGGGGCCCCTTTATGCATAACTGCCCCCATATCTAACATCATGCGCCTTAAAGATCCAAAGCAGCATTCTTTTTGAAACATTATTTTTCCTTAATATCTTTTCAAGTATTTAACACTGAAGGAGAGATGCCCTGAAATGTGAATTACAGCTACAAATGGGAAGAAAAATCCAAGAACAAAATTACTAGAAACAAGATAGACTAAGTGAAATTTAAGTGACTTTGCCTGTGCCTAGTAAAATGGCTTCAATTGCTTCGTTATCAGAAGTACAATCACAAATATAGAAATTTCCCTTCACTTCAGTAGATATGATAGCACAAGATCCAGGTTTTGTTTTCATGTTTTTTTTTTTTTTACTAGCTGTTTGTTTCTTCAGAAGCAAATGTGTCTGATAAGAGCCCCCACAACTGAAGAATGCAGTTTGGCCATGCTGTGCCCTGTCCCAGGACACTACCTTTGAACCACTTCAGTAGTTCAGAAATGCCATTTTTAATGTGTTGAGGCCTGTGCTACAATTTGAAAGCATTTCAACTCTTCCTGCCACAAATACCTGCTCCCCTGATTTGTCATTGATGGTTTTCCAAAGTAGTTTTCCAAAGAAGTCTCTTGCCTGCAAGCCTCCATCTCAGGCTGTTTTCTGAAGAACCTAATTACAGAAAGGGCAATTTCTTCCTAAAATCAGAAACTCTTCCATTTTCTCTAACTTTCTAAGGAAAACAACCCTACCTAAACTCCTGAATTTCCATAGCTAACAATTGTTGCTTCATCTTACTTGGGGACATTTAATTTCCCAATGGAAGTAGCAAAACTGCTGTAGCGTTCTTGAACCATTGTCATCGCAATGGTATACTGTTGTTAACATTAAGAAATGGACATTGGTTTGTAACTTTACTTTGCTTTATGTGTCTGCGTACCATATACCTGCAAGTGTTTGAGGAAAACAGAGTAAGAGTAAGGTGACTTATTCCATGAGGCAGAAGCTACAGACAGTTAAGGCCACCTGCAGTGTGTGTTAGGGATCCTGCTCCTCTGCAAAAGTGGCAAGTGTTCTTTTTTTTTTTTCTCTATGAGACAGTTTTTTATTAAGACTTTTTTGTTACAACTTCTCATTTTACATATCTATCCCCTCCTCCCACCCCATCCTTTCCCCCATGCCCCATCCACTCTTCAGAAAGGTTAGTAAGGCTTCCCATGAGGAGTCAACAAAGTCTGACACTTCAATTTGAGGCAAGACCAAGGCTCTACTCGCTATATAAAGGCTAAGCAAGGTATTCCTTCAAAGAGAATGTGCTCCAAGATGCCAGTTCAAGCACTAGGGATAGCCCCACTGCCCAAGTCTCACAACTGTCCCCCACATTCAGTGACTAGTTTGATCCCATGCAGGTTTCCCCCACTATCAGTCCAGAGTCAGTGAGCTCTCACTAGCTCAGGTCAACTGTTTCTGTGGGTATCACCATCATACTCTTGACCCCTTTGTTCATATTATCACTCCTCCCTCTCTTGGACTGGCTTCCAGTAGCTCTACCCAGTGCTTCACTGTAGATCTCTGAATCTGTTTCTATCAATTGCTGGATGAAGGTTCTATGATGACAATTAAGATAGTCATCAATCTGATTTACAGGGGAAGGCCAGTTTAGGCATCCTCTCTACTGCTGCTTAGAGTCTTAACTAGAGTCATCTTTGTTGATTCCTGGGAATTTCCCTGGTGCCATGTTTCTCACTAGCCCTTTCATGGTTCCCTCAATCAAGCTATATCTTTCCTTTCTCTCCCTCTCTGTCCTTCCCCTTTCCTGAGCATCCTGTCCCCTTATGTTCTTCTTTTCCCTCCCCTTCTCCTCTCCCCCTCCCTTCTCCCCTCACCCATATTCCCATTGTTTTTTCTCTTTCCAGGAGGAATCATGTATGTCTCTCTAAGGGTTCTCCTTGTTACCTATGGAAGAAATGGATGAAACTAGAAAAAAAAAATCCTGAGTGAGGTAATCCAGACCCAAATACACAAACATGGTATGTACTCACTCAAAAGTAAGTATCAGATGTGAAGCAAAGGAGAACCCGCTTATAGTCCACAATCTCAGAGAAGTCCATGATCCCAGAGCAGCAAATACCCTTAACGACTGAGTCCTCTTTGCAGCCCTGATTCCTATTAGTGAACAAATAAAGTTTGTCTAGATGTTACCTCTATTTTCATTAATCTTCTCCACACAGAATACATCCATTGCACACTTTTGATTGAAAAAGTTAAAATGCAATTATGAGTGTGTGTACACAGTCGAGTTAACTTATTGACAAACGTTAAAAATAATCTGAATGTACATGTGTCATGCCATTCTGATACTAATTAGCTTTGTAAATTTATTCACGTTTCTATGTCTCTTTGGGCCTTAATAAATACTTTTCAAAGTAAGATGGGATTATATTTATGGTGGTTTTGGCATGTCATATCTCTTACATTCCATGCCTCAGTGCTAGGAAGAATAACATAAAATCTTACAGAATATTTTCAAGAGAAATAAGCCCAATTAAAAAACACAATTATATCCAAAGTGTTCTTCTTAGTGTAAATGAAGCTGGTAAACCTCTAGAACCTTGTTGGTATTCTGTTGCAAATTTTATATACAAATATATATATTCAAATATATATGTATATATACATATGTGTGTAGATATGCATATACACATACATGCATATATATGATTTACTGGTACCTCCCTTGAAGAAACAAAAAATACTGATGGTATTCTGTTGCAAATTATACACACACACACACACACTATATATATATATATATATATATATATAAACTTCGAATATGTCTGTATATGTATATACATAGTTTGCTGATAGTTCCCTTGAAGAAACATAAAACTAAAAGACTGTGGTAGAACAAGAGAAATGTGTCTATGAAACAGAGCCCAGATTTGAAGCAGGAAATAGCTGAGCAGATATTTAGTATAAATATAAAAAAGCAGAGGAGTCCATAACTCATTAGTTAAGTATATTTACATAGGGTCAGCAAAAGAATGGCCTGAGTGTGTGAAGTGTGATTAGAAAACCTCAGAAGATGTCACACCCTGATCAACATTCCATTATTTTTAGTAAATATGAAGCTAGTTCAACAGGACAAAATGAGAATAATTATTATTTTGCAGAGCACTAATTTCTTGAAAATAAATTATGATAATCTTTAAACATGCTATTTCAAAGGAAAATAAACCTATAACATCCAGTACATGCTTTATTTCAAATCCTTTGCATTATGAAGAGTCACTTAACAAAACTCTACTTGCAATAACTAACAATTTGTTAATGAATATTAATTTAAATGTGAACATTAATGATATTGTAATTTAAAATTGCAAAAAGTTTGTTTAATAGAATAATTACTATTTAAATACAATCTAAATTTACTAATGTAATTTTACAGCATTATATTTAGTTATCTTATTGTGTAAAAATATATGTTTAATGATTAATAATGTTACAATATAACTCAGAGTTTTCATCAAGAAACACATCTTTTTTAATTTTTCCAAAGTATCATATTCTCAAAGTTTTGAATTCTTGAAAATAAAACCCACAGGGAAACTTCTAATTTAGTTATGCACTTGTATGTGCAAGTATTAGATTTTTAAAGAATTGAATCATTTGGCTGCACCACATCTAAAATATCCCTGACATTTGGAAGAAAGCATGTAAGTGTGATAAGATTTGATTTACTTGGAAGGATGATAGTAACTATACATGCATATTTATTGTACAGCATTTTTTTTTTCTTAGACATAAATCTTTCCCTCCTGCAGGAAAGCTCTTTATGTTCAGGAACAAGACAACGCAAATGTTTAAGGAAATCCCTAAAACAGACCAGATTCACTAGGATCTCCTTTATGAGCAGAAAGGATTACTGAAAGACTCTCAGACCAGCCAAGGTGCCTGGAAGACGCAGAAGCCATTGAGCTGCCTAGAATAGGCTCAGACCAGTTGAGCTGACTGAAAGGCCACTATCTAATGCGCGAAGTTGCCGCTAGGTCAGATAGTGTGCCCCATAAAGTATTTCCAGCTTTAATCATCTGTTACTCTTCTTTGTGAACTCTGCGTGATCAAGCTATTTTTGAGTCATATTGTTCCTGTAAGACCTCACCTGTATTCTCGCAAGTAACCCAATAAAACTTACTGATTCACTAAGTTGGACTTTGGTGGACTATGACTTTAGTCTGTTGTTGGTTCCCAATCTGGTGAGCAGACATCTGTGAACATTTCCCCAAGAACAATGTCACACAACAAGAGTAGACAACTACTGCAAGCTGCAGAAGCCTCCCATCTGACACAAAGGACAAATAGGTTATCCCAGTAGATTCTGACAATGAAAATTTCATTATTTTGCCATTCCAATTTTTAAGGAAATGCAGAGAATTATAAATCAACATAAGGATATCTTACTTTCTGAACAATGCTACATTCATGTAATCTTGGCACATGGGAACCTGTGTGCAAGCATGTCACAGGAGATGGGTTGTGATGTGGATAAGAGTTCTGTTGCCTGGTAGAACCAGGCATCAGGTTATTTTCATCTCTTTGTATTTTCAGAGGGAAATAGACATTTAACTTTGAGCTATGGCTGTTCATGGTTCTGTTTCTTCTGGAAGAAGCTACAAACAACTGGGGAGAAATCAGCCTCACGGCTTCTGCTTTGTGCTAACAAATTGAAATTAGCTACTCCGATAAAAACCAAGGAGCAATGATAATCTGCTCTCTCTCACAGATGTCAGGTCTCTATGATATGATTGGCCAGCTCTGTCACATAAGCATGGCATAGAATCTGTAGCTGGAAGCTTCAGAAGGTAAATGACATTAAAATATTCCACAGTTGGCTTTGTAATGCATGATATTGTTATTTTCCCAGCACATTTGCTTTCCTAATTGTGTTTTGCTTGGATTAGTATTAAAAAGAGTTTGTCTTCCCTGAGCACACACCAGCTGGGTAGTGGGAGGAAAGGGCTTTGGAGCTAACCAGGCAGAGGGACAATTCAGCTCTGAGATTCAAAATTAGTCATGAATAATTCACAAAGCAGATAATCCACCCATGGATAAACAAAAGGTACTGGAATCATCCCAGGATTATTTTATACCCTAATTGTTAAAACTACTAGATTTTTCTCTGTATTTCAGTGATGGTTATGGATATATTAAGATACTAAGATATCTTATTGAATGACCTCTGACTGAATTCAATAGGTTTTTAACTGTGCATCTATTAATTATATATTATATATAAAATTATAAAGTTAAATATACATTTTTACTTTTGTTATAGTTTATATTTAACCATATAAAAGTTAAATAATATATAAACTATAGTGTTACATGTATATGTAAATTTTTATGTGTGTTTTTATATTTTTTAAAAAAATCTTTTCTCATCTTGCATACCAATCCTAGTTCCCACTTCTTCCCCTCATTCCACTCCCTCATCTTCCCCACCCCATTGCCCACTCACTCCACAGAGAAGGTAAGGCTTCCCATGTAGAGTCAACAAAGTCTGGCACATCACTTTGAGGCAGGCCCAAGGCACCCCCCCATATCTAGGCTGAGCAATATATTGCTCCAAATATTGCTTCAAAAGGAATGGGCTCCAAATATTTTTAAAATAATGTCTTTCTGTGTAGACCTGACTTGGAACTTACTATATTAGTGGTTCTCAACCTTCCTAATACTACAACCCTTTAATGGAGTTCCTTATGTTGTGGTGACCCCCCACAATAAATTTTTCATTGCTACTTCATAGCTGTAATTTTGCTACAGTTATGAATCATAATATAAATATTTTTGGAGATAGATGTTTGCCAAAAAGGGTCACAACTCACAGGTTGAAAACCATTGCACTGTGCAGTCCAGGCTAACCTCACTCTCTTGTCTATACCTTCTGAGGGCTGGGATTAAAGGCATGACCCATCATGCCCAACCAGATTTACTGTGTGTTATATTTTATTTGGAAGCTATCTTTTATGTATGTGAGAATCTAACAAATTGTAAGATTGATATTATGTGCCTCCAGGTTAAGATAGGTTGTGATTTACGTGGCCATGCACTTAAGGAATAGTTTTTCACTTGTTTTTTCTTGTTGCTGTTTTCTGAATTTTTGATTTTAATTTTGAATTATATAGAAGTAACCAAACTTTTGAAAGATGTTATGATATCAATAAAGATCAATAAGGAAAATACAGTATGAGAACTTTATCATTAACCTTTATTTTTTAACTTTGTTTTGCCATAAACATGTATAAGATGACAGAATAATTGTTACTATAATTATTATTTTATATATATTCAAAACAACATCATGATTATTAGTACAACACAACACTTTAGACAAAAATGGATTCTCTCATCTCAAATGGCTGAAAGACAATGAAATGTTAGACATTCTTAGCCATCAGGGAAATGCAAATCAAAACAACTATGATATCATTTTGTACCAGTCAGAATGGCTAAGCTCAAAAACATCAGTGATAGTTTATGCTGGAGAGGATGTGAAGTAAGGGGAACACACCTTCTTTGCTAGTAGTAAACTCGTACAAATACTTTGGAAATCAGTATGGTAGTTTTTCAGAAAACTGGGAATCAACATACCTCAGGACCCAGCAATACCACTCTTAAGCATATACCCGAAAGATGCTCAATCATACTATAAGGACATTTGTTCAACTATGTTCATAGCAGCATTATTTGTAATAGCTGGAACCTGGAAACAACCTAGATGCCCCTCAACTGCAGAATGGATAAAGAAAATGCAGCACATTTACACATTGGAGCACCACTCAGTGGTTTAAAAAAATGATGACATCTTGAAATTTGCATGCAAATGGATGGATGGAGCTAGAAAGCATCTTGAGTGAAGTAACCCAGACCCAGAAAGATGAACATGGTATGTATTCACTCATAAGTGGATACTGGTTGTAAAGCAAAGGATATTGGGCCCATAGTAAATGATCCTAAAGAAGCTAAGTAATCCTAAGAAACTCCTCGGTGAGGAGTGGATGGGGGTGGTTTGGGGAGGTAGGTGGAGGGAATGGGAGGATGGGATGGAGTGGGAACTGGGATTGGTATGTAACATGAAAGCAGAATATTTTCTTCTTTTAAAAAAAATTAAAAAGTGAAAAAAAAAGAAAAAATGGATTCTCTGTACTGAACTATAACAGAGAACTTCAGAAACATATATCACAATTCAGTAGACAATTGCTCAAAAAAGAAAAGTCTTTCCAGTATATTACATTGTCCTAAAAATGAATGAATAAATATTTGAACATAATAAATTGAGTGTATGCCTTAGCATGAATGTTTGTGTCTCATATATTTGCAACCTGAAGAGCAATTTATCTCTTGTGGAAATTTTTAAGTTTAAAACTGTAATATATATGTGTGTGCGTATGTGTGTGTATGTATATATATATATATATACTAAAAATCATTTTCCTTTGAAATACCATCCAACTTCCTAACTCCCACACCAATTTCTTCCAATCTTGAAAGTCAACTAAAATATTTTAATTATCACAACAAGAAATATAACCTTCTTTTTAATATGTATGCCGTCACACTCAGGAGGCTAAATCTGGAGGAAATGAGTTTCAAGGCCAGCATTGTTAAATAGTGAGATTCTTCTTCAAACAAACAAATCAAAAAGGGAAAAGTTAAAGTTAAGACAATAATAAAATAATACCTAAAGGCACCAAAAGAACTTTGCATTGCACTTTAATTATTTAAAATATAGGCGATCTGCTAGTGGATAACACAACTGGCATGTTTCAACACAAAGACATTTTAAAGCGTCTGTGGATTGGACCCAATAATCCTTCTCCTAAAAATCCAAGCTAATAAAATGGTAATTAGATGCATATTCAAATTTCTATATTACAAATTAGGTATCTACTAATTATTATTAATTGAAAACAATATTAAAAGAAATGTCTATTTGGACATTAATAAGATGGTGTTTACAGCAAGGCAAGGTCTTGTCATATAATAAACTATTATGTAGTTTGTTATCTAAAATGATGGTTTTTAATACAGGGAAATTATGGTATTAAAGTATTAAAAACAAATCAGAAAATCATAGAAACAGAATTTTAGTCTCAGAACTCAATAGTCATTTTTCTGAATATGTTGAGTACATAGATAATATTTTTCTTGGTTTTCCTAAATTCATACCTTTACTGCCTCTTCGAGTAAAAGATAATTCTGACTAAAAATAAAAATACAGTAATTATTAGAAGTTGCCAAGATAAATTATATGACCCTTTTATTTTATTGTGAAAATCCAGAGCAAGCTCACTTACACATTGGAGTGTAAAATTAACAATGCAAGTTAGTTAGACACAAAATAAGGTTGTGCCACTCCTCAATTCAAACTCTTAATGGCTTCCTGGAGGCAGAGAAAACAAAACCAGAACTCTCACCCGTGGCCTCTCAGGGCCTGCCTGGCTTACCTCCTCTCACTGGTCTCAGAACCCAGTTCTCTGTGTGCCTTGGCCTTGTCTCTTTCTTTCAACTACTAACTATTGCCAAACTATTGCCCCCAGAGTGTCTAGTGCCCTTTTCTGTCTCCCTTGCACTCCCCCTTTAAAGAATCTGA